>CM067218.1:6590789-6844784 GCA_034190945.1 Octodonta nipae
CACCTTCCAAATTTCATTTTGATATATCTAATAATTCCAGAACTATTTACTTGGTTCCACACATTTGCCCATTACTGTATATTGCTATTCCGAACAAAGAGCTTTTAGTGTAATTGTATAAACAAGAGTCTTTATATTTGTGTATTTATATTAATTAAATCTATTTTTTTCAGGCTAACGCCAGGATTTCCGGATCTGCGTTCGTGCCTACTCAACCAGAAACTCCAAATGTTAAACTGCTGCATCGAAAGAAGACTGGCCCGAGAAAATTGTCAAGTAACCTACGACTCCGCTGAGGACTCTTCCTCTGAGGATGAGTTCTTCGACTGTTCAGAAAAAATGGAAGAAAATAAGAAAAAACCATTCATTTGGGATCAGCCTGTGGGCAGATTGAGCAAATTCCGAGATTTGAAGCTCCTCCAAACCGGTGATCCGTTGTACATTCCCATTACACAAGAGCCTGTGCTGAAAACTGAGGATCAATTAGAAGAAGACACCGACGTCCTCTTGAAATTAGGATCGAATGCCGAAGCTACGGAGCTTAGAGCTAGAATTATGAGTGCTTCGCTGCTTTCGGATATGGAGTCTTTTAAAGCAGCCAATCCCGGAGCAGTTGTTGAAGATTTTATCCGGTGGTATTCTCCGCGAGATTGGATCGAGGACGAGGAACTTGACGAGTGGGGTCAGAACAAGGGTCATCTCAGTCCAAGAATGATGATAGAAGAAAACAATATTTGGGTCCAGATGTGGGAGGCAGCTAAACCGGTACCGGCTAATAGGCAGAAGAGGTTGTTTGATGATACCAGGGAGGCAGAGAAAGTGTTGCAATTTTTGGACTACAGAACTATCGCACAGGTAAAAATTTATTTGTTTTATTAATTTTTTCCCTTATGTACAGATAACTCAATCAATAATGCAAAATAACAAACATATTTAAAAAGAAAAATTAACAGAAAAGTACTCAGACCATGACTTAAATTAAATGACTAACATATAAAATGGAATTGAAAAAGTGAAATAGTGGAGTCAAAAATCTAATCATCTGAAGAATCAAATCGATTTAGACCAGAGCGCTTAGGCATGGATGGAATATTGAGTTTATAGAACCGTGTTGTTAAAACAACTGCCAAAGAATTAACAATTCGTCTAGTGTCTGTGGACTTATAGAGAGGGCCTTCGACAGAGTTCCAGACAACAACTTCTGGACAACTATGGCAAAGATTGTTGTGAAGAAGACATTCAAAGAATTATAATAAAAGTAGGTAATAATTAAATTAAATGACTAACATATAAAATGGAACTTCAATTAAACAGAACTAAAAATTGAAAAACTGAAATAGTGGAATCAAAAATCTAATCATCTGAAGAATCAAATCGATTTAGACAGGAGCGGTTAGGCATGGATGAAATATTGAGTTTCTAAAACCGTGTTGTAAAAAAAACTGCCAAAGAATTAACAATTCGTCTAGTGTCTGTGGACTTATAGAGAGGGCATTCGACAGAGTTCCAGACAACAACTTCTGGACAACTATGGCAAAGATTGTTGTGAAGAAGACATTCAAAGAATTATAACAAAAGTAGATAATAATTAAACTAAATGACTAACATATAAAATGGAACTTCAATTAAACACAACTAAAAATTGAAAAACTGAAATAGTGGAGTCAAAAATCTAATCATCTGAAGAATCAAATCTATTAAGACCGGAGCGGTTAGGCATGGATGGAATATTGAGTTTATAGAACCGTGTTGTGAAAAAAACTGCCAAAGAATTAACAATTCGTTTAGTGTCTGTGGACTTATAGAGAGGGCATTCGACAGAGTTCCAGACAACAACTTCTGGACAACTATGGCAAAGATTGTTGTGAAGAAGACATTCAAAGAATTATAAAAAAAGTAGATAATAAAGTTTCATCACAATTTACAGCTACTAAAGGGCTACAACAAAGGTGTTCTATAGATCCAACTAATTTTAAAATCTATATAGGCACCCAAAGCATGGAAATACCATTGCATCAAAATCGGGACCTACAGGCTAAGAAATCTTATACATTCACTTCTTTGCTGATGACCAGATTATTATTGCTAGCAATACAGATAACTCAGTCTACATGCTCCAAAAACTAAAGGCAAAATACATAAAATTGGACACTAGTCCAATTTTCAGTATCAGTATCAGAAACTAAATATTTAAAATTAGAAGCGTATTAGAACACTATCATACAGAATCAGATATAATAAAAGGATGTAAGTCCCTTAAAGTTATCTTATCATTCAGAGCCAATGGGCAAAGATCAGGTGGCAACTAAATCCCGTCCTATAGAACCTCAGCATAACAAGTAAAACAAAGCACCAAATCTATCGCTGAGTTATGAGATGGAGCTCAAAAAACAAAGCAGTGGTAGTTCCAGATTAGACCGTGTACGAAATGAAAAAGTAGTGAAAAAAGAGATGTTCAAAAAACAGTGTTCGCCACAGCAGAAATTACTGAACGTGATGCTGAAATTGTGACACCTGTGCAGCCAGTAATTGCCCGAAGACCCGTACGAAGGGCAGAATAGGAGTCCCATTTTACAGAATTGCCATTGTAGTCGCTGGTTCATCTCCCGAGGGGGTAATAAATATATTCTGGTCGTAATAGATTTCTTCAGCAGATGACCCGAAGCAATATTATACCCAATCAAGAGGCAACCATGTTGGGAAAGTGCTGGTGGAACAGCTATATATCAGGTTTGGTGTCTCGTTGGAGGTTCATTCGAACCAAGGATCGAATTTTGAATGCAACGTATTCCAGAAGGTCTGTTCGATGCTGGGCATTAAGAAAGCGAAAACCGCACTGTTTGCATCTACAATCGGACGGTATGGTGGAATGATTCAACAGAATTTTGGAACAGCAACTATCCAAAGTCATCAGCAATAATCAGAGTGATTGGGATGAGCATACTTCCTTATTCCTGTTAGCCCATCGCTCAGCCGTACACAACAGTACAGGACTCAATAGATCCAGAATAATATTCGGAAAGGAGCTGAGATTATCATAGGAACAGTCACTTGAGGATAATAATTATTCCGACCAACTAAAAAAAACATGCTGAGCACACAGGAACACAGATGTTGTCAACCAACCGATTGAATGAAGACACCAGGTATATTCACTCTGGTGCCAAGAGAGAGAGAGAGAGAGAGAGAGAGAGAGAGAGATAAAATATTATTATACCACCCCAAGAGGAGTAAATGCAAGTCTACTAAGCCCAAATCTGCCTGGGATGGTCCATACGAAGTGGTCAAGAGAAGGCCAGAATCCAAGAGCTAAGATGATAGATTTGGATCGATTGGTTCCCTATCAAGAGGAGGATGATTCCGATCGGGAAGATCGGAATTAAAAGAGGGCAGTGTTATAAAATTTCATTTAACGCTACCAAAACAAGAAACCTTCGAAAAATGAACTGTCTTAAATAAATACTAATCTTGAGAAAAAAATGCAAAAACCATTCAAAAAACAAAGACGATAAAAAGTGATTTAAAAAAATACGATTAAGAAAAACGATTTCGAATTCATTCCGAATTTAAAGTTTTTACACGTTAGCTTATCAAAAGTAGAGAACTTTCAGGATATATAGTGATGGGCAAATGTGTGGAACCAAGTAAATATATCTGGAATTATTAGAGATATCAAAATGAAATTTGGAAGGTGGATTCTGCAGTAGATTGCCTATTTGTTTCCAAATTTTTTTACAATTTTGATCTTCATGTTTTACCGGAAGTAATGTCGATTTTAAAATTTGCAATGAAACACCATGTATAGTATTTTAGTTTCTGATGAAACATTTTATTGCGAATACAAAAATATCGGGTTTGATATTGTGTACTTCAATACCTACCGAGATATTAACAGAAAAGTAATTAAGGAAAGGAAAAATCTAATATCCATTAAAGAAATACATAATCATAATTATTAACTAAATCTAAGTAATTTTCAAAACATTGAAACTTAACTAAACTTAATGTATTAGATGTTCAAACTGGGCACCGTTTACTTCTTGACAATAAGCAAGTCGGTTTTTAAATTCTCTAGTAACATTAGCTATTACTTCTGGTGTAATTCTCTGGATGTCTTGAGTTATTCTTGCAGCTAATTGTTGCAAATTATTTGGTCTATCAACATAAACCTTAGACTTTAAGTAGCCTCACAGAAAATAGTCTAGTGGATTAAGGTCGGGATTTCGTACAGGGCATTTATAAGTACCCCTTCTTCCAATCCATCTGTGATGAAATGTCATATCTAAATGATCTCGAACAATGCGAGCGTAATGAGGTGTTGCTCCATGCTGCTGAAACCAGATATTTTTTGGTAATTGTACATTTACCTCCAATGCCGGAATAAGTTGTGTCTCCAAGAGCCTGTAAATACCTATCTCCGTTTACAGTTTTTTGTAGGAAGAAGGGTCCCACGATTCTGTTGTTATAAATGCTGGCCCAAACGTTCAATTTTTGGGCATGTTGTGTATGAGCCTCTTGTACCCAATTAGGATTACTTTGCGACCTATAGCGGCAGTTATGTCGATTAACCGTCCCATTTAAACAAAATGTAGCCTCGTCTGAAAACACCACATTTCTTATAAAATTATTATCACGGTTACAAATAACCATCATCGTTTCACAAAATTGCAAACGTCTGTCGAAATCGTCTTCGGAGAGTTCTTGAACGAGGCGAATTTTGAATGGATGCTATTTTTCTCGCCTTAATATCCTTCCTACTGAACGACGGCTAATTCCATGTATATTGGCGAGGTCGGTAGTGGATAAGTGAGGATTTTCTTCCAAAGATATAGCAACATTTTGAGCTACACGTTCATTACTTGCACTTTTTAACCGTCCACTTTTTGGTAAATTGCTAACTGTTCCACTTGTGTCGTACCTTTGCAAAGTTTTCGTCACTACTGAACGGGATATTTGTGTATTCGGATGAACAATGTTAAAAAGGTCACAAACTTCTTGATGCGCCCTTTTCCTCTCCCCATACCCCATCATTAATATTTCTATTCTTTCTCTTTCACTTAATTCGGCCATTTTGCTATCAAATTAAAACGATACAATCTTTTTACGTTCAAATAAAAACTAATAACTTATTTTGACAACTACTGTCACTTCTGCAATGAATTTCATGCACTACTAAACTTGATTCAGATTTAATTTGCGCCTGATTTAAACAAACGCACGTGTATTCGACTTTGAAACAAGCAGTGCTGTTTGCTGTGACGGTATAATGACACCGATTGGCCAATAGAAATACAAATCCTTACCGAGCGGTTTGTTTATATCGAGCGTAAATGAAATCTGAACCGAGTTTAGCTACCATCGAATTTTCCCTTTCTTTAGTTACTTTTCTGTTAATATCTCGGTAGGTATTGAAGTAAACAATATCAAACCCGATATTTTTGTATTCGCAATAAAATGCTTCAGCAAAAACTAAAATACTATATAGGGGGTTTCATTGCAAATTTTAAAATCGACATTACTTCCGGTAAAACAGGAAGTTCAAAATTGTAAAAAAAAATGGAAACAAATAGGCAATTTACTGCAGTATCCACCTTCTAAATTTCATTTTGATATCTCTAACAATTCCAGAGATATTTACTTGGTATTGAGTTTAAAAATTTTATAAATAACCCAGCACAGGTAATACTAATATCTGTAAATTCCTCACACACGGTACACGGTATGTTATCCTTTCTTTGGGGCAAACATATGTTTATTCACTACAAGTATAATTTCTGTAATTTTTATTGATATTAAAAAAGTTTTATTAATATTAAATAAATTATTATTTTATTTCAGATATGTGAGCTGATAATTCCATCTCTCTCGCACGTCGCCATCTGTCGACTAGTGGACGAACTACAGCCGTTAATCTCACAGGTCGAAGAAGCCACCTCTAGCGTAAACAGTTTAGTGAAACACACCGAAAGGCTCTCACGCGATCCGAAATTCCAACCACGTAGATTCGAAGCGTTTATACAAGAACTCACGAGCCTGGAACTCAAGTTATCACAAATCAATTCTTTGCAATTCAAACTGAATCCTGCGGGTGCTCAAAACGAATCGATAGACGAAATAGTTTCAAATTTGGTGGCCGGTAGAGAAGCTGAAATTAAGAGTAAAGATTATTCTGACGCCGGTAGAAGACTTATTCAAATGTTCACGGACCTTAACAGATTGTTGAACCCTTCGTTGATAGATGGCGATACCACTAGGAATACTCTCACATCGATTTTCCCGCGTCCTGATGAAAGGGAATTTGTACTGAGGGTAAATGCCCATAGACCTGCGAGGTACTCCGCATTGTGTCCTCAAATGATGCGAGCTATAATCAAGAAGAACGAGTTTAGAGTAGTTGCTGCATTTTCAGAAGATACAGTATTTTTCTGATAGAAAAGAAATCGACAATTATTTGTTGTCAATTATACATTTTATAAGTTTAAAAGTCTTAGATTATATTCAAACAGTAAGATAATTTTATTATTACTTGTGCTAAGATGGTGTTGGAATTTATTGTTTAAACAGTTTTGAAGTAATATAAGTACATACATTTTTTATATATACTACTACTACTAAATATACTAGAAAATTTAGAAAAAAAGTTATAATTGTTTTATTTATATATTGGAATCTATCAATATCTTCTTTTGTAAATATGAATTATTTCAAATAATTTCTGAGAAATCAGGAACTCAAAATAATTGGTAATTTTGTGTGTTTTCTTGTTATTCTATACTTACTAGCTGTCGCCCAGTGGTCGAAATTCGACTAATTGTGTCAATATCTCTGGCAGATTAAGTAACCGAAAATTTTATCGTGACATTCTATCCTAGGACTTTACGGAGAACAGCAATTACACGGAACGGTTCCAGATTCTGAAACTCTGTGTGATAGTTTCTCGAAAATCCTAGATGTCGGTCTTAAATCTCGCTTCTACAAATAAGTAACGAAATTCAAGTTTTTTTCAGATATAATTCATAAGACTTTATTTGTGTTCAAATTCGTAATTCTATATGACAACTATTCAACCGCTAATGGGCTACCCTACATATTTATTTTTTCTAACCTCCCTGTATAGCTATAATTGCACTCAATTCTCTAATATTTATTAAAATCCTGATTATAATAATTCCATCTCATTATATATTTCCACCACCTTGTATATGCAACTGCTCATGGACCACGCATAATATTTTTTAACATTTTTGAACCACCCGGTAAACCATTCTATACATGCCACTGCCTTTTTTTGCTTCTTTGTTTATGAAGGTTTTAACTATCTTCTGTAACTATAATTCTACTCCGACCTATATTTCAATCATCATATATATGGAACTCTTCGTGGGCTACTCAATAAATTATTTCCTTTTCTAACATTTTTTATCATCATCCTGTATATCTAAAATTCCTCTCACCTTATATTTCAACTTCCCTATATATACAGCTGCTTATGGGTTACGAAATGTTGCATTTCCATTTCCGCCACCCTATATATACATCTCTGTTTAATATTTTTTGCACCACCCTGTATAACTGTAATTCTAGTGCGCCTTCTATTCCAAGAACCCTGTAAATTCAACCGCTAATGGGCTTCCCTATATAATTATTTTATTAGTTATAATTGCACTCTACTCTATATTGTTAACACCCTATATATGCAACTGCTTATGTGCCACCCACGAAGAAAATGATTTCTAACATATCTAGAATCGGCCTGTATAATTATAATATAACGATTACTTTACCACTAAACAATAACAACGCTTTCATGCCACTTCCAGACGTACATGCTCCAAGTATATAACAGCATTGGTCTCTCTATATATAATTACTCAATGTTTTAAGTCTGACGACGTCGGCACATTCAGTTGTTTGGCGTTGACATTATGGACATAATGAATTTTTATTATATTTTATTTAATGAAGGAACCAATAATATAAATTAATATTAGCATTCTGCACTGAAGGTCGTCAGTAGCTACTAAACAAAACAAAAATAAAGAAAATCGGTTGAGAGACAGAGGAGAAAATTGTACCTAATCGTTTTGTCTTTGCCTATTCATATATAGATATAAAAAGAGGTAAAATTTTTTGTAGGGGGTAATCTCTGGAAGTAGTAACCGTTTTTTAATATTAATTCACTAATGGAAAGCACTAACTGCAAGTTACATAAGTTACATTTTATTTTGATAAAAATGTTTGATTACGCGATTGTGGGGGGGGCAGTGTGGTGTCTATTGTTTTTACTTAAATATATCTTGTGTAAAAATAGCGACACAGGTATGAAAATTGGTGTACATACGCTTCTCCCCAAATAAAAAGAATTTTGCCAAAATTCAATTACCTCTGCTCCACGAGGATAATGTTTCTTGAAAACTTTATAACTTTTTTGGGAACCTAAAATAACAGCCATGAAAAGTAACACGTTATTCCTTTTTTTTTCAGTGAAGTTGCCATAGCATCGTGTCGTTCTTTGTATTCAGTTTGCAGCGAACGCTGGAAAACCTCCTGTGATATGCTGGATAGATTCAGATGTTTGGCAACCATATCTGCATCTGTCGTTGTTGATAGAAGGGTCTTTAATGATGTACTTTAGGTAGTTCTTAGTTGGGATTACTTGATCTTGGATTGTCAATATAAAGCCTTCCGTTTCAGGAAATACATGACCAGAGATCAACCAGTTGTTCGACGCTGCACTGTCGACATAATCTTGGTTCACGTCATTTACATGTATTCAGCAGTTTCTGATCAGTGGTCTGGTGGTGCAATTGGAGCTGTGATGATCTGTCAGTCGCAGTGGTGTTGAATCATCAACCGGGCATATGACTCTGTGTAGATCAGAAAAGTATGCGGGTTTCTGGAAATTACTACCCAAATAGAAATTTGTTGATCTAATAGTTTACTTAAATTTGCCAATCCTCTTCCTTCTTCATACCGTGGTAAAGTTGTACGTTCGACAGAGCTCTTTGGATGGTGATTTTGAGCATTTATTTGTTAATAAAAGTCGAACTCGATGTAATTGTTCAATGTCAGTCTTGCACCAGTTAACTATACCAAAAGCGTAACTGAGCACTGAACACGCGTAGGTGTTAATAGCCTGAAACAGATTTTTAACCGACTTCCAAAAAGGAGGAGTTTATCAATTCATCGCGTATTTTTTCGCTTTTTTTTTGTATGTATGTAACCTGATTTCTTCTCCTGTGGTGCACCGTTTTGAATGAATATGGTCTTGTTTAATAGAGTATATATCCGGATTGGTGAAACTTCAAATTTTGGTAAAGAATTGATAAAATTTGTGAATGAACCATGCGTGCGACCAATATCCCTAATATTTTAGTCGATTTCTCGATAACTCCTTATGGATGTGTATAGTTTTTTAACGTTTAATCTATTAAGGAAGATCCTTAGGTGATCTCATATACTTTTGTGCGACATGCAACTTGCAGTTTTGCAGAAAATCGCCGAAAATTCCAAAATTCTTATCAAAAATTTCATCGAAATGACATAACGGACATTTCCTCAAACATATTTTAATTCCAACGTAATAGTGTGGTAATTTTAGGCAGTGGAAGTTTTAATTGCGAATTTGAAAATTTTCTATGTACATCTCAGGCATATAGGTAGTAAAGCATAGTATTTTCGGCTCCATAAATCAATGAGTACCAAGCTCGTTTTGTTTGTATACCAGGTAAATACCTATTTAAATGCAAATTTTTCCATTTCGCTTTTGGCTGCCACATTCTCCTGGCCTAATAGAAAATTCAGTGACAACATATGTCAAACTTTAAACTGCTATTTGGTACGTTTATAGACAGGGTGTTTAGTTATAGCAAACAAAATCACAAAGTAAAGTCATAGAAGGAGTTGCATCTATATGATGATTGAAATATAAAACGGACTAGAATGATAGTGGTCCATAGGCAGCCGTATATACAGTATGGTTGGAATATAGGGTGGACTAGACGTTTGGTTGTATTAAAATGTTTAAAAAAATATGAAATTAAAATTATATAGGGGGATTAAAAAACTGTTATATGATGTGGACATAAGCAAAACATACAGGATGGTTAAAATGTATGCTGGAGTTGAATTATATTTATACAGTGTGATTAACAAATTATTTCTTTTATAGCCCATAAGAAGTTGCATATAGTGTGGAGAGGAAATAATGTCACACAGGGAGATAATATAAAATGTTAAAAATGAAATAATTTATGGGGTAGCCCACAAGGAGTTATATACTATGGTTGAAATATAGGACGGATTTGACTCCGTAAATATGGGACATTACACAATGATACTTTATCATTTAAATTGACGAACAAAATGTACCAGTACGCGTTGACTTAATAAGCCCAAAATATATGTATGCCTTATGGACTACGCCATGTAACCTTTTTCAACTTTTTTTGACAACCCTGTATAACGAGATAATTCCACTCCAACCTATGTACAACCAGCTTGTACATACGACTGCCCACGGACAAGCATAAATTTGTTAGCTTCTTTCTGTCAACTATAGGACCGAGTAGAATCCATCCTATATTTACGGAGTCAAATCCGTCCTATATTTCAACCATAGTATATAACTCCTTGTGGGCTACTCCATAAATAATTTCCTTTTTAACATTTTATGTTATCGCCCTGTGTAACATTAATTCCTCTCCACACGTTATGCAACTTCTTATGAGCTATAAAAGAAATAATTTTTTAATCACACTGTATAAATATTATTCAACTCTAGCATATATTTCAACCATCCTGTGTATGATTTGCTTATGTCCACACCATATAATTTTTTAATTACCCTATATAATTTTAATTTCACATTTTTTTCAACATTTTTATACCACCGGACGTGCAGTCTATATATATTCCAACCATCCTGTATATACGGCTGCCCACGGACCACTATCATTCTAATCCGTCCTATATTTCAATCATCATATAAATGCAACTCCTACC
This sequence comes from Octodonta nipae, assembly GCA_034190945.1. Classification (NCBI taxonomy): domain Eukaryota; kingdom Metazoa; phylum Arthropoda; class Insecta; order Coleoptera; family Chrysomelidae; genus Octodonta; species Octodonta nipae. Next base: position 6,601,794 of record CM067218.1, read on the forward strand.
ACTTTAATTTGTGATTTTGTTTGCTATAACTAAACACCCTGTCTATAAGCCACCAAGTACTAGTTTAAAGTTTGACATGTGTTGTCACTGAATTTTCTATTAGACCGTCTTCGCAAAATGGAAAAATTTGCATTTAAATAGGTATACAAACAAAACGAGTTTGGTACTCATTGATTTAAGGAGCCGAAAATACTATGCTTTACTACCTATAGGCTTGAGATGTACATAGAAAGTTTTCAAATTCCCAATTAAAAATTCCAGTGCCTAAAATTTCCGCACTATTACGTTGGAATTAAAATATTTATGAGGAAATGTCCGTTATGTCATTTCGATGAAATTTTTGATAAGAATTTTGGAATTTTCGGCGATTTTCTGCAAAACTGCAAGTTGCACGTCGCAGAAAAGTATATGAGATCACCTAGAGATCTTCCTTAATAGATTAAACGTCATAAAACTATTCACATACATAAGGAGTTTTCGAAAAATCGACTAAAATATTAGGGATATTGGTCGATTTCCATGCACCCATGTGTTCATTCACAAATTTCATCACTTTACCAAGAGATTTCTTTTCTAAAATTTGAAGTTTCACCAATCCAGATATATACTCTATTAAACAAGACCATATTCATTCAAAACGGTGCACCACAGGAGAAGAAATCAGGTAACATACATAAAAAAAAACATAGCGAAAAATATGCGACGAATTGATAACCTTCTCCTTTTTAACCGACTTCCAAAAAGGAGGAGGTTATCAATTCATCACGTATTTTTTTTTCGCTTTTTTTTTGTATGTATGTTACCTGATTTCTTCTCCTGTGGTGCACCGTATTGAACGAATATGGTCTTGTTTAATAGAGTATATATCCGGATTGGTGAAACTTCAAATTTTGGAAAAGAATTCTATTGGTAAAGTGATAAAATTTGTGAATCAACACATGCGTGCATGGAAATCGACCAATATCCCTAATATTTTAGTCAATTTTTCGATAACTCCTTATGGATGTGTATAGTTTTTTAACGTTTAATCTACTAAGGAAGATCCTTAGGTGATCTCATATACTTTTCTGCGACGTGCAACTTGCAGTTTTGCAGAAAATCGCCGAAAATTCCAAAATTCTTATCAAAAATTTCATCGAAATGACATAACGGACATTTCCTCATAAATATTTTCATTCCAACGTAATAGTGCGGTAATTTTAGGCACTGGAAGTTTTAATTGCGAATTTGAAAACTTTCTATGTACATCTCAAGCTTATAGGTAGTAAAGCATAGTATTTTCGGCTCCTTAAATTAATGAGTACCAAGCTCGTTTTGTTTGTATACCAGGTAAATACCTATTTAAATGCAAATTTTTCCTTTTTGCCAAGACGGTACTTTTGGTTGTTACATTCTCCCGGCTTAATAGAAAATTTAGTGACAACACATGTCAAACTTTAAACTGTTACTTGGTGGCTTATAGACAGGGTGTTTAGTTATAGCAAACAAAATCACAAAGTAAAGTTTTAGAAGGAGTTTCATTTATATGAAGATTGAATTATAGGACGGACTAGAATGATAGTGGTCCGTAGGCAGCCGTATATACAGGATGGTTGGAATATAGGGTGGACTGGACGTTTGGTGGTATAAAAATGTTGAAAAAAAATGTGAAATTAAAATTATATAGGGTGATTAAAAACTGTTATATGATGTGGACATAAGCAAATCATATACAGGATGGTTGAAATATATGCTGGAGTTGAATTATATTTATACAGTGTGATTAAATTTTTTTTTCTTTTATAGCCCATAAGAAGTTGAATAAAGTGTGGAGAGGAATAAATGTTACACAGGGCTAACATAAAATATTAAAAAGGAAATAGTTTATGGGGTAGCCCACAAGGAATTATATACTATGGTTGAAATATAGGACGGATTTGACTCCGTAAATATACGATGGATTCTACTCCGTCCTATAGTTTACAGAAGGCAGCTAACAAATTTATGCTTGTCAGTGGGCAGTCGTATGTAGAGGCTGGTTGGTACATAGGTTGGAGTGGAATTATCTAGTTATACAGGGTTGTCAAAAAAGTTGAAAAAAGGTTACATGGCGTAGTCCATAAGGCATAAATATATTTTGGGCTTATTAAGTCAACGCGTACTAGTACATTTTGTTCGTAAAGATTTACCTGTCAATTCAAATGATAAAGTATCATTGTGTAATATTGAGGCTTTCGATGTTACCTGGTTCTGTCTATTAAGGTTATACATACAAAATAAAAAATAAAGAATGAAAACTACCTGAGTTAAAAAAAAACTAAAAAGTTGAAAATAAAACATTTTTAAAAAAAATATAACCGAGTTCTACCTACAACTAAAAAGCTAAAAATAATTATAACAAAATACAACTCTAGCAAATAAATAACACATTCAATGTTGTAAGGTACCTACCCAGGAAGTAAAAAATGTAAACATTAAAAAGTGCTCATTCTGTACAAATGTATTACCTACCAATCTAGTATATTTTTGAAGTCGGTGCCAAGCAACAATCAAGTTTGATGAAGTGGTAGATAAGTACGCAATGAAGGATTTTAGATTTGCTTGGCACCGGCTTCAAAATATACTAGATTGGTAGGTAATACATTTGTACAGAATGAGCACCTTTTAATGTTTACATTTTTTACTTCCTGGGTAGGTACCTTACAACATTGAATGTGTTATTTATTTGCTAGAGTTGTATTTTGTTATAATTATTTTTAGCTTTTTAGTTGTAGGTAGAAGTCGGTTATATTTTTTTTTAAAAATGTTTTATTGGAAGTCGGTTAGAAATATAGAAATTTCTTGGTTGACGAATACCCTCTAGAGCTTCTACGATATTTATTGATAGGTTTAGCACCACTAAATATAATGAAACCGCTTATTTTACAGCAAATTTGAGTGTTTAATTAATTGCCGTATCGACTTATTGTTAACGGGACACTAATGAAACACAGAACGTATTTGTATGCATCCTCAAATGGTTGCAATTTCTTAGTAGACAATTTTTTTAAGGACTTGTAGAAACGTATACATTACAACTACTAAAAATACCCCTGCTGTGTAGGCATAATTTAAAAAAAGCACTTTTCATCCTACAGTGTTGCCAAACTCAATTTTTTTTCCTGAAATTTAGAGACAAATTGAAATTGATTATGTTGATGGTATAATTTGATTTTTGGTTTAATGGAAAGATAATAAATCGGCAGCTGCCCCCTCTGGACCTGAAAAACCCATAAAATTGCTGAATTGCCCGCACCTGGACCAATAAATGTATGATAATTCCCTCCTTCTAGGACAATTTTTTTCTGATTTACCCCCTTTAAGACAATTTTTTGCTAATTTAGCCTCGCGCTAAACCAAAAGCTGGGTACGCTTTTGAATAGACATGAAAAATTCAAATATTTATTAGGTTATTATTCAATAAATAACTTTTTGTTCAGATTTTCATTTTAATTCACTAGAAAAAGTTGTACCCTTGTAAAAATACAGGGTGTAAATAGTATGAGGGCATATATTTTAGGTGGAGATAGTATACAGCAAATAAAACAAAAAAACTCTTATAACACGATGGTCCATATGCCTTAAAAAGCGAGAAAATTCCAAATACATTTTAAGTAAATTATTGTCAATCCGGCAACGTCGCGATAAAATCAGATTCACATTAGCCCGAATAATAAATAAATGAGTCAGCACAAAAACATGAACACCAGTGATTTTTTGTGTATTAAATAATATTGTTTCGAGTGCCGTTTCATTTATTTAGATAAATCAAAGTTTATGAAATATTATTTTCAACAATGTACGCTTTTAACAACTATTTATTGAAATGAATGTTTATTATATTTGACGATTTATTTTATGCATCAAGTTGAAAAAGGGATGATACAAAGTTGTTTACATATGATATAGAAATAATTCGATACAGAGTAATATTAAACAAAACATTTCTTATATCTGTTAAATTATTCGAAAAATATTTATTACATATTAGATCAATATTATTTATGTTAGACAAATAAATACCCATGTACACTTACAGGATATGTCATAGTAAATATTCAAAATTCAACATTCTTGCTATTACATCTGCTTTCCCCACAAATTAATCTCAGGTCTTGCCCTAATCCTGGAACCTACCATTATTTGTCAATAACTAATACCCACGCACTCGAACTGACAATCCACAACCGATTTTATTTGTTTTTCCAATATATTTTTTAAAATGAGAATCAAATCACGATATCTTCAGTGAATATCACGCAAATCACTTTCATTGACATATAAATTTTTGCACAAAAACCGATAGATCAAAAAAAATAATGGTGGCAGCGGTCAGCTGCCGTTGATATGAATATGTACCAAGCTAGGCGTGTTTATATGCCACGTTGCTTCATGTGTTCGGAGAAACGTATGGAAAATTATATCTAGGATTTTCGGGAAAACTAGAGGTTCCGAATCGGGAGCCGTTCCATGTAACTGCTTTTACTTGTAATTCCTAGGTTAAAATGTCACGATGAAATTTTTAGGTTAACTTCACCTGTCAGAGGTGCCAACGAAAACCCAAATGCGTCGGTAAGAACTGTTGAACTGAAATTTAATTCGCCAAAATTAACAGTAGAGTGTTACAAAAAATAGTACCGTTGATACAAATCCATAATAATTCAAGGATTTAAGGAAACCTGATTTTCCAAGACGAATGCGCTTGTGTGAGTAGTATATTAGTAAGTGTAATGAATATCTCGATTTTGTAAATCCTAGTTTGTGGTCCGATGTGACTTGGACTATGCAAAACCCTCCCGAAGAGACAAAAATATGTGTAAAGACCAGATGTGGAAGTAACGTTTAGTATTGAGTAATATAAACTATTTTGAATGTTCATCTGGGATTTTCTCTCCTCGCAATGGTTTCTAAAAAATGCAGATAAGTTAAGTCCTTGAATATCAAGGTGTAGTATCTAGGGGCAGTTTGTGGAAACTGCCCGGAACACTAGTTGCCCTCTTATAGGAAAAACTCTCCCGCAGGATTAACTGTAAGAAAGTAGGTCTACAGATTTGTCAACTAGTATTCCAGTATAATATGTTGTGTATTTTGTGTTGTACTTATCTGTTTTTTGGAATCGTTGTCGAACAATGTTTGTTTGAATGTTTTGAACTATATTCGCTTGACTTTTTTTGGTAATGTCAATTGACTGATTAATTGATTTTGAAGTTTCCTTTTTGATATTCATTCGTCAGAAGTTGTTGCCATGCAACCGCTATCTCTACAGAGGGTGTCCCAATTTTTCCATTATTCAACAACGTGGAGACACTTTCTTTGATATTTCTTTTTTTGGTATGTTCTTCTTTAAGTAGTATTTTAGTCTTATTCCAATCCATTTTGTGTGTACCATTATCCGAGAGGACATGATTTGTCAATCTTGATCTGTCTATATCTCTTCTTGAGACATTGTATTGGTGCTCTTTTGTTCTAATTTGGAGAGGTCTTGATGTTTCACCGGTATATGTTTTTCCGCAAGCACAAAGTACACTGTACACACAATTTTTGGGACTTTGAGCACCGTTTTCCGGTTTTGTTTTTGTCAAATTTGATCTTAAACTATTATTTGTTTTAAAAATCGTTTTTACTTGGTATTTATTTTCGGAGAGGCCGGAAACATAAGGAATAACGTTTATAATTGTAGAGTTAATATCAGTATTGTTTTGTTTATGAAATTTCTTGGGTATTCGTTTTGTTCTAAAACTTCCTTTATCAAGCATAACTCTTTCTCAAAAATTTACCAAATCGAGAAAAAACAAAGACCCCAACAAACAACACAAACAACACACAATACTTCCAATTTAAATAACAATACACAAACTGATATTAACTTTACAATTATAAACGTTATTCCTTATGTTTCCGGCCTCTCCGAAAAAATTAAACGTATTGGCAATAAATACCAAGTAAAAACGATTTTTAAAACAAATAATACTTTAAGATCAAATTTGACAAAAACAAAACCGGAAAACGGTACACAAAGTTCCAAAAATTGTGTGTACAGTGTACCTTGTGCTTGCGGAAAAACATATACCGGTGAAACATCAAGACCTCTCCAAATTAGAACAAAAGAGCACCAACACAACGTCTCAAGAAGACATATAGACAGTTTAAGATTGGCAAATCATGTACTCACAGATCACGGTACACACAAAATGGATTGGAATAAGACAAAAATACTACTTAAAGAAGAACATACCAAAAAAAGAAAAATCAAAGAAAGTGTCTGCACGTTGTTGAATAATAGAGAAATTGGGACACCCTCTGTAGAGATACCGGTTGCATGGCAACAACTTCTGACGAATGAACATCAAAAAGGAGACTTTAAAGTCAATTAATCAGTCAATTGACATTACCAAAAAAGTCAAGCGAATATAGTGCAAAACATTCATACAAACATTGTTCGACAACGATTCCTGATAAGGAATCGAAACGTCACAAAAAACAACAGATAAGTACAACACAAAATACACAACATATTATACTGGAATACTAATTGACAAATCTGTAGACCCACTTTCTCACAGTTGATCCTGCGGGAGAGTTTTTTCTATAAGAGGGCAACTAGTGTTCCGGGCAGTTTCCACAAACTGCCCTTAGATACTACACCTTGATATTCAAGTACTTAACTTATCTGTATTTTTCAGAAACCATTGCGAGGAGAGAAAATCCCAGATGAACATTCAAAGTAATCATTTACCTCCTCAATCATTTAGAAACTACTTAATATAAACTAAATTATCTGATTCCAGAGCACTCGATTTTTATACTTTCATCAAAATCATTGGACACGATTCCAGAATATGATTTATTAATATTATTATTTTGAGACTATCTTCTATAATTATTTTTTTTTGTAAATATCGAACATCAAACATAATTGCATATCATTCCGCACAACACTGATATATGTATACTAGAGAGTCCGCAAAATACGAAACCTAGAAAGAGCTATCAAACTTAATGAAATTTCATCGGTTAGAATAAGGCCATATTTCTCATTTTGTCGATGAAAGATACAGTCTTGCTAGTTGACTGCCAGTTGTTTACAGAATGGAGAAACGAAGACATACACTTGCACTTAGACTTCGCAGGAAATGATAACGTTGAAAAGCTTTAAGGAAATATCTCTAACAAAGTGAAGTGGGAAAATAAAGAGAGCAAGAGTTTGAAACTGACTAGTTTACTGAAGTGCTTTAGGTAACTGCGTATTCCTTTCTAGTTCTTTGGGGGTTATTTATGGAATAAGTTTAACTTTTAATTACTTAGAATAGTATTTTACGGTAAATTTCAAAAAGGGTTTTAAACACCGTCTAAATTCCTTTAATAATGAAAAAACAGGAAGAAGAAAAGTATTAAGAGGACCGAACGTTATAAATCATTTAACATTATTATATAAATTACACATATAGTGAGGACGCGTGGATTGGAACAAATTCATTATACAGAAATAAATTCCGACCATCACCTCATTTTTTTCACATGGAAACATTTGTTTTTTATTTTATTTTTGAATTCTGCATTGAATTCTAAATATTTTAAATATCATGTACAATGTCCTATACCGAAAATTAACACTTACTAAAAAAAATTACATTTCTTTCTAAAGTTAAGAAAAAGACTGTAAAAATAAGGTGTTTGTTGGTTTGAACCTAATTATTTACGTCTGGTTTTTATGATGGTTGGTAGTATTTTAGTCACATGAATGGAAACCCTTTTTTTAATGCTTGTTTATTTCTCGAGAAAGTTTCAAAGTATGACGCGTTTAACTGAAAAGCAGGGAATAGAAATTTTGAACATGAACACAAGCTGAAGTTTGCAACTTGTTTAATATGAAGTAGATGATTGTTTCAGTCTTCACTTGATGAAAATTCATTTTTAAGATTACTTAAAAAACAACAAACACTCACTTTTTATTTCTTTAGATTTGACATATGTTTCGCCAAGTCTGGCTTCATCATGAACCCAAAAGCCCCCCACTTATATTCCTTAATTAAACTACACAAAAATAACCACCCCATCAGGCCCATAGTTTCTTATTTTTCAGCTCCAGCCTCTAAAATTTCTTGGTGTTTTAAAACAATACACCAAATTTACCCCCACATACAGTATCAAGAATCCCATTGATCTAGTTTCAAAGATCCAAAAAATCCCTCTTCCTAATAATGCCAAACTCCTTTCATTTGACGTGGTCAATCTATTTCCCAGCATACCACCTGATCAATGCATCAATCTAATCATAAACTAATAGACAAGAATAATATCAATCTCATAATCAAAAATGAAATTCTTTCTCTTCTGCATCTCTGTATCAACCAAAACTACTTCAAATTCAACAACAACATTCACCAGACTACTCAAGGCCTAACTATGGGCAATCCTTTAAGCCCCCTTCTATCTGAAATATTCATGGACTATATAGAAACGCTAATTTTCAAACACGATCTCAGTAACAAAATCCTGTATTGGTACCGATACGTCGATGATATTAATGCGTGTTTTACGGGTACACATCGACAATTAGTTATAACACAACTACTTAAACCAAATACACCCCAACATAAAATTCACACTTGAAACAGAAACAGATAACACACTAAATTTCCTAGACCTAACAATTAAAAGGCAAGACACCAAACACACATTCTCCATATATCATAAACCATCACACTCTGACCTTACCAACCACAATAGTTCACACCACCCCATACAACATAAACATGCTGCATATCACTGTATGTTACACAGACTCGTGACAATACCACTTAACAAAACCGACTTTGATACGGAACTTAAAAGAATCAAACTCATGGCAGTCAACAATGGTTACACCACACAACTTATTAAACAGAAAATTAAAGAAAATTGCTATTAAAGAAGTCTATCCCACTAACCCCAATCCCATATCTAAATCATACCGTACTCTCACATTCAATGGAACCCCCTCACAAAAAATCTCCCAAATTTTACAGAACAGGAACATATATACAGCCTTCACAACAAACAACAATTTATCTAGACAAATAAGAAACAACAAAGACAAGACTGACAAAAATTCTAACTCGGGTGTCTATAGGTTGAACTGTGGTAGTTGCCCCAATTTCTATATTGGTCACACTGGAAGATCTTTCAATTCAAGATGGCGTGAACACACTAGAGCTTTCGAAAATAAACAACAAAACAAATCCACATTTTCGGACCACTTATTGAAAGAAAACCTGTACCTCAGAATGCACTTGAAATTTTACATTTACAAAACAAAAGTAAAAAATTATATCTGCTTGAATCACTAGAAATTAATAAAAACAAAAATTCTCCTAATCTATTAAACGACCAAACTGATACCAATTCATCTCCATTACTTAATCTTAAAATCCATCTCTAAATAATATATTATATTATTAACATCTATTGTGAACAATTTCGTAAATGTATAATTTAACTGACCTATATCCAGCCCACTTCTTCCGAAATTCCCCAGAATTAAAACCTTTTAATCATTTTATTACCTTATCTGTAGTTCCTTTGTATGTAAAATAAATTTAGCATTCGCTGTATTTCCAATTTCTGATGAAGCCAGACTTGGCGAAACATATGTCAAATCTAAAGAAATAAAAAGTGTTTGTTGTTAATCTTAATCTTAATATGAAGTACCCGAAGCGGCCTATTACTCGATCGTAAGTTAGTAACATAGAAAAAAAAGTTGCTAGAATTTGGCCAAGCAAGAGACAATGACAAAACCAAACATCTTCCAGAATATACACAATTAAATGTTTTGCCCGATTTACAAGAAAATTCTCACAAATCCACTAGACAAATAGCCGCAGAACAGTTAAAAAGTAAATCTTCTGTTCTAAAATGCTTACATAGAAATAATTGGCACCCATACAAAGTTCATTTAGTTCAGGAACTTACTGAAGATGGTTTGGACTGGAGAGTAGAATCTTGCGAAATAATGATGGATAGATGCAATGCCAACCCGCACTTTTCACGTTTTTTCTGACGAGACAACATTTTGTTTGAAGGATTCAGTAAACAGGCAAAATTTGCGATATTGGGCACCAGAAAACCCACATTGGATTATGGATAGTCATACACAGTTTTCCAAGGAAGTTAACATATGGGCCGGAATTGTGGGTACTTCAATTGTGGTTCCTTTTTTATCGAGGGAACACTTAATTCGGAAAAGTATTTAGACCTATTACAACATGACATAATACTCTGTTTAACAGAACTTTACCCGAACGGTAAATACCCCAATATACTGGCAGATTCGGTATGGTTTCAACAAGATGGAGCGCTCCCGCACTATTCGGGAACAGTGGGAGATTATCTTGACAATATTTTCCCATATAAATGGAGAAGGATCGAATGACTAGCTAGGTCTCTAGATCTAAGCCCGTTACATTTTTATCTTTGGGTTTACGTGAAATCGAAAGTCTACTTCAATAAGCCGGAAAATATCGAGGAATTAAATAATAGAATTAGGCCCGAAATACAACGAATCCTGCCACAAACGTTAAATGAAATCTTACGAGAATTTGAAAATCATCTTAGATTTTGTCAGGAAGTTAATGGTCAACAATTTGAACATTTAATTTGATATGTTGATGATTTTTTTTCTCCATGTTTGAAATAAATGTAATTTTTTTAATAACTGTTAATTTTCAGTATAGGACATTGTACCTGAAAAATACTTAGAATTCAATGCAAAATTCGAAAACAAAACAAAAAAATACATTTAAAAAATATATAACCGACTTCCACCTATAACTAAAAAGCTAAAAATAATTATAACAAAATACAACTCTAGCAAATAAATAACACATTCAATGTTGTTAGGTACCTACCCAGGAAGTAAAAAATGTAAACATTAAAAGGTGCTCATTCTGTACAAATTTATTACCTACCAATCTAGTATATTTTTGAAGTCGGTGCCAAGCCACAATCAAGTTTGATGAATTAGTAGATAAGTACGCAATGCAGGATTTTAGATTTGCTTGGCACCGGCTTCAAAATATACTAGATTGGTAGGTAATTAATTTGTACAGAATGAGCACCTTTTAATTTTTACATTTTTTACTTCCTGGGTAGGTACCTAACAATATTGAAAGTGTTATTTATTTGCTAGAGTTGTATTTTGTTATAATTATTTTTAGCTCTTTAGTTATAGGTAGAAGTCGGTTATATATATTTTTTAATGTTTTATGTTTTTTCCAATCTTCTGGCATTCTATTGTTTTTTTCAGCATTGATTGTATACGTGGAGAAGTCTTAGTTGCAGTAAAGTCCTTCCGTATTTCAGCAATTCTGAGTAGATATTATCTCTTCCCCTTGCTTTCCTGTTTTTTTTTTGTATTTTCTCTTTGTTTTTCTCAATCTATATCATCTACAACTCTTACACCTACTTTTTTTATTTCTTTTTCTTTTACATTTTCCTCCTGCCCTAGTTTCTTGTAGTGTTATACCTTACAATTTTCATTGATTTATTTCTTTGTATACCATATATGTCATTTTTATTTAGCTAATAAATCTTTTTGTTTAGTTTTTTTACATAGTTTCTTCTTTGTTTATATAGTTTCTGTTTTCTGTAGGATTATTTAAATATATTAAAAATTATGGTATTGTTGTGAATATGGTATTAAACGAGGAATCTATACTATGCAAACTACTAATACTAAAAAGTTGAAAATAAAACATTAAAAAATATATAACCGATTTCTACCTATAACTAAAAAGCTAAAAATAATTACAAGAAAATACAACTCTAGCAAATAAATAACACATTCAATGTTGTTAGGTACCTACCCAGGAAGTAAAAAATGTAAACATTAAAAGGTGCTCATTCTGTACAAATTAATTACCTACTAATCTAGTAAATTTTTGAAGACGGTACCAAGCAAATCTAAAATCCTTCATTGCGTACGTATTTCTACCACTTCATCAAACTTGATTGTTGCTTGGCACCGACATCAAAAATATACTAGATTGGTAGGTAATTAATTTGTACAGAATGAGCACCTTTTAATGTTTACATTTTTTACTTACTGGGTAGGTACCTAACAACATTGAAGATGTTGTTTTCTGAAGGATACTTGTGGCATAATTTTCAATGTCTAAGTGTTTAAATTTACATCTTGAAATTGTACCTTTTTAATCCGTAGTTTCTTAGCCATTGACAACGGGGTCTGATCTAGACCCCGAAACGTTTGGAATATACAGCAATTTCCTTTAAAGTGTGGTGTTATTTCCCAATAAACACTTAGACATTGAAGATGTTATTTATTTGCTAGAGTTGTATTTTGTTATAATTATTTTTAGCTTTTAAGTTATAGGTGGAAGTGTTTTATTTTCAACTTTTTAATTTTTCTGAACTCAGATAGTTTTCATTCTTTATTTTTTATTTTGTGTATAATCTTAATAGATAAAACCAGGTCACATCGAAAGCCTCAACGTTACACATTGATGCATTTTCATTTAAATTAACAGGTAAATGTTTACCAACAAAATGTACTAGTACGCGTTGACTTAATAAGCCCAAAATATATTTATGCCTTATGAACCACGCCATGTAACTTTAGATAATTCCACTCCGCCCTATGTACCAACCATCCTGTACATACGACTGCCCACGGAAAAGCACAAATTTGTTAGCTGCCTTCTGTAAATTATAGGACAAAGTAGAATCCATCCCATATTTACGGAGTCAAATTCGTCCTATATTTCAACCATAGTATATAACTCCTTGTGGGCTACCCCAGAAATTATTTAATTTTTAACAATTTATATTATCGCCCGGTGTAACATTAATTCCTCTCCACACTTTATGCAACTTCTTATGGGCTATAAAATAAATATTTTTCTAATCACACTGCATAAATAAACTCCAGCATATATTTCAAAGATCCTGTATATGATTTGTTTACGTCCACATCATATAACAGTTTTTTAATCACCCTATATAATTTTAAATTCACATTTTTTTCAACATATTTATACCACCAAACGTCCACTCCACCCTATATTCCAACCATTCTCCGTCCTATATTTAACTCATCATATAAATGCAACTCTTTCTATCACTTTACTTTGTGATTTTGTTTGCTATAACTAAACACCCTGTGTATAAACGCACCAAATAGCATGTTAGAGTTTGACATGGGTTGTCACTGCATTTTCTATTAGGCCGGGAGAATGTGATAACCAAACGCACCGTCTTCGCAAAATGGAAAAATTTGCATTTAAATAGGTATTTGCCTTGTATACAAACAAAACGAGCTTGGTACTCATTGATTTAAGGAGCCGAAAATACTATGCTTTACTACCTATATACTTGAGATGTACATAGAAAACTTTCAAATTCGCAATTAAAACTTCCAGTGCCTAAAATTACCGCACTATTACGTTGGAATTAAAATATTTGAGGGAATCTCCGTTATGTCATATCGGTGAAATTTTTGATAAGAATTTTTTTTAATTTTCGGCGATTTTCTGCAAAACTGCAAGTTGCACGTCCCATAAAAGTATATGAGATCACTTAGAGATCTTCCTTAATAGATTAAACGTTAAAAAGCTATACACATCCATAAAGAGTTTTCGAAAAATCGACCAATATGTTAGGGATATCCGTCGATTTCCATGCACGCATGTGTTCGTTGACAAATTTCATCGCTTTACCAATAAAATTCTTTTCCAAAATTTGAAGTTTCACCAATCCGGATATATACTCTATTAAACAAGACCATATTCATCCAAAACGGTTCACCACAGGAGAAGATATCAGGTAACATACCTTCAAAAATAGCAAAAAAAAATCGCGACGAATTGATAGCCTCCTTCTTTTTGGAAGTCGGGTAAAAAGTCTATTCTTTTAATTTCATGTAACAATGTTACAATAATAAAGTTGAAGTAGAGTTTTCTTTTAGTAGGTCAAACACGAGTCAAGGTACTCGACCTATCCCTTCGCCACTCACTTTACCTCGAAAAAATTTCCATCAATGCAACCTGTAAGTATTAATTTTGTCAAAATACTTTTCCGCTCTCCCCACACCGGCGTGGAGCACCATCGTCAAACTTTTGTCTTTTTTTTTTTCGCTAATTGGTGTTTTTGGCGCGCGTTTCCCTAGCAACGGGGAGGTCGATTTGCGCAGCGCTTTTCCTAGACCCCAATGCCGCTTTCCCAGATGATCTTGTCTCACCGCGGCACTCTTGACTGTTTCTCGCACGGTTTCGACCGCTCCTCGAACACACAACGTCAGTGTTTTGTTTTCGTGGACTCCTTTGACAATGCCAACGTGAAATTTCATTTGTTTCCGTTTCGTCTATCAATTAGCAACGCGTGAGATGCTGGCAAGTGCGGAAATGTGAAACTTTGGAAAACTGCGCGATTTCCCTTCTGTCTCTCTCTAATCATGTGAGTATACGGTGTAACGTTTTTTTTTTTTTCTATTAGAGCCCTTTTATCTTGGTATCTTTACCTGAAGCACCCTCGAGATGTTCAGCTAGCAGCTTTTTTGCTTGCGCTTGTAATGAGCATATAAGGGGTTGCTTTTCTTAGTGATATTTTTGTTCTCGTTAAGTGAAGGTTTCGCCGGGAAATAGGCCGAATTTCCGGAAAGGTATGGAATTACAAATAGACTTAGAGGTGGAAAATTAAGCACAGTTCGTAATTATTACTAAAATAGTTTCTTTTTGTTAGCTACAGGATGAAAATTCCTTAAGACAACAATCGGAATATAAATAGTCGTATTATAATTTGAAAATTAGTCAACAACAATGGAAGCATTAACAATGTCAAGGCTGCATAAATTATACTTGTTATCAATTTAAGGAAACAATATCACGTATAGATGTTTATCACGTACATCATCTTTTTATTGAAAGTGTTAGTTATCTAACTTTGAATCCAATTTTAAACTGTTCAAATATTAAATAACTATTCGCTATACAAATAACAAAATTGATGTATTCTTTCTACGTAGGGAAGTTTATATTCAATATTTGAGTATGTAATATGTTAGCAAAACTAGTTATGTTTGGCCTTTTAATTGATTTCGGGTTTTAACCGACTTCCAAAAAGGAGGAGGTTATCAATTGGTCTTCAATTTTTTTTTATGTATGCTCAGCGATTTTTCAAAAACAGCTTGGGCAATTTTGATGATTTAAACGGCATTCTATTAAGGAATATTAGAGAAAGGTACTATATAATTTTCTCTAACGTGAGATTGACGGTTTTCCAGAAAATAAGAACACTTCTCAACCAATTTGAATATTTTAAATTGTATTCTACAAAGAGATGTTCCAGCTTGATTCCGTATAATTATCTACAACGTAAAACATATCGTTTTTCCGAAAATCTATTTATTTATTTATTTACGGTTGTACCACTTTTACAATAAAATAACATTAATTCTAACAAAGAGTAAACAGTGATAACAAAATAATAACTATAAGCCAAATGTAAGATAGAAACTCACATGTTCAAAAATTTAATTGATCTTTTAAATGTTGCTGTAGATATTCCAAATAACTCTAAACTACCATCATGAATGATTGGCGAGTCTTAAAATCCTGGTGTAGGTTCGTTACAACCATAATTTGTACTATGAAATGGAATGTTGAAAATCCCAGTATTACTTGTTCTTCTAGTATTAACATTAAAATTTATCAAGTCTAATAACTCTGGAATTTGTATATTTCCATTCAAAATGTTATAAAGGAACCTCAAATCTGCTTTCATTCTTCTGTGATGTAATGATGAGATGTTAAGTATTGAAAGGATCTAATCATATGTATACTGTTGTCTATTAATACCTATTTTATATACGCATATCCTTAAAAATTTGTTTTGTACTTTCTCAATGTTGTCGATATCAATATTATATGAAGGAGACCAAATAAGTGAACCATATTCCAAAATAGATCGGACTAAGCTAACATATAGTAACTTTAAAGTTTGTACTGAAAACTGATTGCTATTTCGAAGAACAAATCCTAACATTTTTAGGGCCTTAGTTGTAATATCGTTAATATGGTGCTTGAAAGTTAATTTTGAGTCAAAGTAAATTCCCAAATCTGTAATCTCGCCTTGTTCTTGTAGCAGTATATTGTTTATATTATAAGAATAACTTACAAGTTGTCTAGTCCTATCGAAACTAATTTTAAAACATTTTTTGCACTTAAGGAAAGCATGTTTACATCACACCAACTGGAAAAGCATTTGAGATCATTTTGCAACAGAGTGGCATCAGTTAAGTTTTTAATTACTCGAAACATTTTAAGATCGTCGGCAAACATAAGAATCTTGTTTTTTTTTAACAATTGAAGATAAGTCCTTTACGAACATATTAAACAATAGTGGTGCAATATGCGACCCCTGAGGAACTCCTGATGTCACTGAGATAGACAATTCCCATATTTCACATACTTAGTCCTACCGATAAGAAAGCTACTTATTCACTCAAGCACTTTACCCCCAAATCCATAACCTTGTAGTTTGGCAATAAGCAGATCATGGTTAACTCTATCAAAGGCTTTGGAGAAGTCTGTGTAGATGGCATCGACCTGATTCTTCTGTTCCATTGAATCGGCAATAAAATGACTATAAAGTACCAAATTAGTACTTGTAGACCTACCTTTGCAAAAACCATGCTGATGATAGTAAAGTAAATCTTTACAATCCCACATTAAAAATTTATTAAGAAGGCAATCCAATAATTTAGGTAAGGCTGATTGGTTACAGACAGCTCGATAATTTTCAATATTATTCTTATTGCCAGACTTGAATATAGGTACCAAATAACTAGCAAATCGTAAAAATATTTGCTATAACATGGAGCAAATGTAAAATTTTCATGATAAATATCTAGCTTAAATGTCATGATATGCCATGAAAGTATGTCGTAAAGGGTGTTTGTAACTGTTTTCATTACAGTCACGTGAAATGACACAAAATATTCCACTAATGTATCCAAAAGAATTCTTTTAGGTGAGCGATGCTTTCTATATAGTATACAGTGGTAGGTGTGTGCGCGTATGGAAATTCAAGCACCAAGCAATGTACCAGCTGAAATATGGGGCGAAGTAAAATTACAGTTAGACAGGTGGGTTGAAAAAATCCTACGAATAAATGTGATATTGGGTGGACACAAGCAGTTCCATATATAGTTGAAATATAAGGTGAAATATAATTAAAGTTATACCGGGTGGTTCAAAAAATGTTGTATTGAGTGGCATATAAGTAGTTGCATATACAAGGTGGTTGCAATAAGAGTGAGGTATAACTATTTTTATACAGAATGGATAAAAAACTAAAAAAATGGTTAAATAAGTAGTAAAGATATAAATAATTTATATTGGATGACCAATACACAGAAACATATACAGGATGGTTGCAAAATAGGGTGAATTAGAATTATACTTATAGAAAGTGGGCCAAATAATAAAACGAATAAAAAAGTTAAAAAATATGTGGATAATATAAAAAAATACAAATTAGAGAAAATAGAAGAATACGCTAAAATAATCAATAGAATTGTACTTTAACTCAGCTAAAAAAATATATGTCGAAAAATAGTTATTGATTGCACACGATTTCTAAATGTTTTTTATTTTAAGCTAGTTAAAGTCGGTTCTTTTTTAAATATAAATTATAAACTGACGAACTAGAATGTAAAGGAGTGAACTAAATTACTGCCTTGTACCCATTTTTACGATTTTCGGTACAATATTTTCAAGTGCTAGGTGTGAAGACTTATTAGAGTATTTAAAGGTCTATTGCTAGAAATGATTCCTAAATTAATACACTTCAGTCACATAAAATTGAAAAATTGAATTTAAAAATTGTTGAAAGGAAAATGTTGACTTTTTAGACTTTAATTGTAAATAAAAATTATTATGTCTAAAGAAAATTTTATAAAAGATTTGATGGTGTACCTACGAATATTTTGGTTTAATAGCTGAGTGACTATTTTGACGTATTTGAAGCACTTTCAAACTTTTTTAAAATTATATATTTTTTTATTTAAACAAAATATTAAAGCGTTATAAAAGATTTCATATCCATCAATTTAATATTTGAGATGTTGAAAATATAAAAGCCAGATTTTTAAATCAAATTTAATAACTAGCCTGGTGTTTGCAGAATCATTTGTAAAAAATCCAAAAAATATGTTTATACATGAGATTTTGACATAATATACCAAACGTTTCAAAGTCTATTCTGACTTCGTTGTCAATGGCTTTATATTTATTGATGTAGATTGCAAAATTTTTCGATATATTTTCTTATAATTAAAAAAATAGTATAAAAATATTTATACGAAAATATTTTTTCTGTTAATTATGGTCAGGTTTAAGTTCTTCATCTTCAGCAAATTCTTCACCTGATTGTTTGCTGAAGGATATTTGTGGCATAACTTTCTTGGTAATAACACCACAAGTCATGAAGTGTCTGTATATTTCCAAACGTTTCGTAGTCTAGGTCAGACTCCGTTCTCAATGGCAAGGAAACTATGAAAAAATACACAATTCTAAAATGGAGAATTAAAATGAACTTGAAAACTCTCCTTCCGCTTTATCTGAACTACTTATGAGCAGTAAAGCAAGTCTATTGATTAAACAATGAAATCAAAAATAGAATAGTGAACAAGATTTCTTAAAACTAACCTGATTTTGCATTGTTAATATTTTCAAAATCAAAGACATGTTGTTGCATGAACTCTCTATCAAATTTATCATTTGAAAGTCCATTTGAGTTTTTGTATAGTACGCTCTTAAACAATCCTTTTTCACTGCGGCACCCTGTAATAACAAACAAAGCAAGAAAAACATTAACTGTAAACATTCATTTATTTTACATTATTTTTTGCTGATATTAACGGCAAGTTTGTTTCTCTGTTCTGACCTTTATTCGATCATTTGAAGCACTGAACATTTATCTGTAAAGTTATTACTTTACTTATTTGTTAAAAATTTAAAAGATAATTATGGTATATACATTGCAAGAACGTGTTGAGCTGGTAAGTCTTTATTATCAAAATCAAAATTGTGCTCGATCTGCTGCAAGGATTTTTAACCAAAACCATCCCGAACGTATCTTTCGTCATAAATACGTATTGGGGTTGGTTTCAAAATTTGACGGGCTCAGTAATGAATAAAAAAGATGTCCCATTGGAATTGTAAATGATGAAGGGGTAGCTGTGGCTATTGGGCCATGTCCAACTTGTACCAAACACGCAGTCTGTCCAGCAAAACTCTACAGCTTCCGGTATTAGCAAATCTATTTTTTTTATAATTTTGCATAAGTACAAATTCCATCCGTACAAAATTAAATTACTTCATGAATTGAATGAGGATGATGGGGATTGAAGGCAAAAGTTTTGCGAAATTATGACCCAGCCTATGATCTAAAACCCGAATTTCTTGTACAATGTTTGCTTTTAGGATGAGCGCACTATTTCACTTCATGGGAGATTAACCGACATAACTGTAGATTTTGGACCGATACAAATCCTCATTTATTTCGAGAAGCTCATAGACAATATCCGGTAAAACTAAACGTTTGGACTTTGGGAAATCATCTAATTGGACCCCTGTTTATTCCTGGTAATTTAAATGGTAAAATTTATCACAATATATTGGAAAATGAAATTAATGCATCCAAAACTTTTATAACTCAGCCTGAGAATTTGGACGAACTACGCCAACGTCAGATAACACCGACTATGCTCAACCATGTCAGAGAGCGCTTTCAGTCAAAGTTGTACTATTGTATGGAAGTCAATGGAAGACACTTTGAACATTTGCTTTAGAGGGATTATATTGTACTGTAAATTCGTTTTTTTAATACTATTTTATTATTACATGTACAGAAAGTGTAATAAAAAAATTATTATGATGGTATAGTCCGTAAAAAGGTCTTTCAAATGATATACGATAACACCAATTTCCCTATCTCAAATATCAAATCAAAAAATTTCCCCCTCGAAACAAAAATCGACCTGTTTTTTTCTTATTGCAATGCTTTTGAAAATAACCAAGATATTGAAGGTGGCTCGTTTGAGATGGAATACCCTGTATATTACTTTCCAAGTTTCGTGTTTATTATTTCCATGATATTGCAGACAAACAACAACAGTGCAAGTATTTTTGTCTTACATTCCCATGATGCTATTAGTTGTCTTCTAAACGTTGTTTGTGGCATGTTCTTGATTATTTTTATGTTTCTTTGGGGAATAACACCACAATAGAAATAAAACTACGTATATTGCAGGAATACCAAACGTTTCAAAGTCTATTCTGACTTCGTATGCCTTTATATTTATTGATGTAATTTTCATTTTGCAATTACATCAATAAATATAAAGCCATACGAAGTCAGAATAGACTTTGAAACGTTTGGTACTCCTGCAATATACGTAGTTTTATTTCTATTGTGGTGTTATTCCCCAAAGAAACATAAAAATAATGATGCTATTAGCTAATTAAACAATATTCAAACTAAATTGGATCAATTTTTCTTCAGTAACGTCCGAATATTTCCCAGGCACCAGTCCCATACGTGAAAAAACCCTACAGTTCCAGTCGTTTTGTCTCTAGAACTAATCTACATCCTTCACGGCTGCCACATATTTTCCACGTTCTCGTTTCATTTTGTCGAGTGTATTACATGAAGAACATGCCGGAAAAATGTATATTTTAGCCAGGAGCAGCAAACAACTGTATAAATCATCTGCATACGCGATGGCGGACAATGAAAATTGTTATTTGCTGTTATCCCATCGGGGTGTAAACTGATACGTGATGACACCTGAAAAACATGGAAAACACACGTTGGTGTGTTGAGACTGTTCTCGGTTTGTTAGCATGTTGAGCTGGACGAGTTATTCTCAACACGAAAGGATTATGTGTCTGGGATGAGACGCATAATACAATGGCTGTTACATTGAATGTATTCCCTAAACATTTTGGCGAGACATTATTAAAATGAGGAATGCAAATAGCTAGGTGCACTTTAGAAGTTTAATGGTAATGAGTTTGTAGTAACATGCAGCTGTTTGAGGATAATTTTGTTTCGTAGCTGAAAATTATAGTAACCAGTTGCAATAGGTTTCTTTTTAACCGACTTCCAAAAAGGAGGAGGTTATCAATTCGTCGCGTATTTTTTTCACTTTTTTTTGTATGTATGTTACCTGATTTCTTCTCCTGTGGTGCACCGTTTTGAATGAATATGGTCTTGTTTAATAGAGTATATATCCGGCTTGGTGAAGCTTCAAATTTTGGAAAAGAATTCTATTGGTAAAGTGATAAAATGTGTGAATGAACACATGCGTGCATGGAAATCGGCCAATATCCCTAATATTTTAGTCGATTTTTTGATAACTCCTTATGGATGTGTATAGTTTTTTAACGTTTGATCTATTAAGGAATATCCTTAGGTTATCTCATATACTATTTTGCGACGTGCAACTTGCAGTTTTGCAGAAAATCGCCGAAAATTCCAAAATTCTTATCAAAAATTTTATCGAAATGACGGTAATTGTATGCACTGGAAGTTGTAACTGCGAATTTGAAAATTTTCTATGTACATCTCAAGCATATAGGTAGTAAAGCATAGTATTTTCGGCTCCTTAAATCAATACTTATTTAAATGCAAATTTTTCCATTTTGCGAAGACAGTGCTTTTGGTTTACACATTCTCCCGGCCTAATAGAAAATTCAGTGACAACACATGTCAAACTTTAAACTGCTATTTGGTACGCTTATAGACAGGGTGTTTAGTTATAGCAAACAAAATCACAAAGTAAAGTGATAGAAGGAGTTGCATTTATATGAAGATTGAAATATAGGACGGACTAGAATGATAGTGATCCGCAGGCAGCCATATATACAGGATGGTTGGAATATAGAGTGGACTGGACGTTTGGTGGTATAAAAATGTTCGAAAAAAAGTAAAATTAGAATTATATATGGTGATTAAAAAAGTGTTATAAGATGTGGACATAAGCAAATCATATACAGGATGGTTGAAATATATGCTGCAGTTGAATTATATTTATACATTGTGATTAAAAAAATATTTCTTTTATAGCCCATAAGAAGTTGCATAAAGTGTGGAGAGGAATTAATGTTACACATGACGATAATGTAAAATGTAAAAAATGAACTAATTTATTGGCTAGCCCACAAGGAGTTATTACTGTGGTTGAAATATAGGACGGATTTGACTCCGTAAATATGGGATGGATTCTACGTAGTCCATAAGGCATAAATATATTTTGGGCTTATTAAGTCAACGCGTACTAGTACATTTTGTTCGTAAAGATTTACCTGTCAATTTAAATGAGAAAGTATCATTGTGTAATGTTGAGGCTTTCGATGTTACCTGGTTCTATCTATTAAGGTTATACATACAAAATAAAAAAAAGAATGAAAACTACCTGAGTTCAAAAATACTAAAAAGTTAAAAATAAAACATTTTTTAAAAAAATATAACCGACTTCTACCTATAACTAAAAAGCTAGAAATAATTATAACAAAATACAACTCTAGCAAATAAATAACACATTAAATGTTGTTAGGTACCTACCCAGGAAGTAAAAAATGTAAACATTAAAAGATGCTCATTCTGTACAAATTAATTACCTACCAATCTAGTAAATTTTGAAGTCGGTGCCAAGTAAATCTAAAATCCTTCATTGTGTACTTATCTACCACTTCATCAAACTTGATTGTTACAAGATATTAACAAAAATATAAAAGAATTTACCCATGCCCCCTACGTTAACCCCCAAAACTTTAAGTCGTAAAAATTAAAAAAAAATGAGGGATATAGGACCTCAGCTGAACTTTACTGGAAAAATAAGGAGAAACCCCTAATATTAATTTTAGGGGGCAAATTACCGCGTTAAATGGAAAACATAAAATTAAAATTATTTCTAATGCATCATGTTATATATCAAATCAAAGGGCTCATTATGACGAATACAAATATTTTTTTATATATTTTTAAATTGATTTTTTTAAAATAGAAAAAAAATTACCTCATCACCCCTTTATTACCCAAATTATAAAACCCGCAATTTATTGTTTACAGGAAAAATACGAAGAAATCCCTAATATTAATTTTGGGGCCAAATTATAGAATTAAACGGAAAATAAAAAAAAACATTTTTTACCGTAACATACAATACTTCAAAAGACAGGGCTCAATATGAGGAATACAAATATGTATTTTTCATATTTTTAAAATTAATTTTTTTCAAGATATTAGCAAAAATTATAAAAAATTCTCATTTCCCGCTTTATTTCCGAAACTATACTACTTAAAATTTTGAATATAATTAGGGGTACTGAGGCTCACTTGAAATGTATAAGAAAAGTTATTAGAAAACGCCAATATTAATTTTGAGGACAAACTATAGATTTAAATGGAAAATAAAAATTCAATTTTCAAAGGCTTCACGTAATATATCAAATAATGGCTCATTATGTAAATTACATATACATCATATATTTAAATTATTTGTTTAAAAGATATTAACAAAAATATTAAACATCGACTTAATTCCCACTTTTGAAACTACACTATCTAAAATTTTGAATAATATATTTTATTTGTATTTTAAACAATTTGTCTAAAAGATTTAATAATTTATTATTTAAAACCTGACCTATATTTACCTTTAAATTCCAATATACAGAGCCTAAAACTCAGACAGTAGTTTATAAAACGCTTCCTTGAACGTTTATATATTAGTAAAATAAAACTCTAATTTTAATTTTGGGGAACAAATTAGAAATCCATATTTTTATAAAAATCAAACCAATCATGTAGCAAATAAAATAAAAAGTCTATTTGTGGAAAGTAAAAGTGTATATTCTTTATAAATTTAAAATGCTTTCTTTAAAAAATATTAGGGTAAATATAAGAAAATGCACTCATTCTCTGCTTGTCTGAAACTGGAATATTAGAATCTTGAAGGTGGTACGGAACCGTTAGTATGCGAGTTCAACTCGCACTTGACCTAATTATTCTGAAATTATTACATACTGTTATCGAAATTCAATCGACAATAGCACTGACACTCAACACATCATGCAGGCAGACAACAAGATGCTAAGGCTATGAGTTTTGACGAAATTAAACAAAACTCAGTAAAAAGAAACGCAGCAATGATTTTTGCTTACTTCTCAATATCAGGAGCTAAATGGGAATTAAGTATTGAGTGTAATTTGTGAAATAAAATAATTTTTTTTAAAATGTATATTTTGTAATAAATCTGAAAACACTTAATATTTCCGAAACAGTTGAAACATGAATTATGTCTAGAATTAGAAATTTGCTATTGACCACTGTCACATGACACACCCTATATAATTTTTTTTGTTGAAACAATGCGCATTTAAAAATACAAATCGACGTGTCCAAGCGTTTTTCCTAACACGCCCTCCTTTATTTGTTTTTTTTTTATTCCATTTGGCTGTTCCACACTGTATACCAACTCAACAAGAAAATTAAATTCACCGAATGCGCTAAGGGAGTAACCCTTCAAAAACGGTTTTCCTAAAATATCAGCAGACATAAAATTCCTTTTTTCATATTACAGGGCATAGAGGTAACTCTCTATCTATATATTTCCCGAACTTTATATGTTCCATTGTAGAACATCGCTGGATTCGATAATGCTTGGAATGTCTGGATAGTGCGGATACGATTCGCTACTGAAAATATTTGCAATTTGCGAGGATATTGTGGAATTCCTAAGGGTGTGAAATAGAGAAATGAATTTAAGTGTATATCTGAAAGATGCATGGTGCAGGTGAAATGAATCGAGGTCGGGTATGGGAAAATATGCCATAAGGCAATGCCAAATAAATTACTAAATCGGCTTAGTGTCGAGAAGCTATACGATATTTTGAGTTCACAATTTTTCTTTTTTAGGGTTCCGTGATGAACGGAAACCCTTACAGAATCACTCTTTTGCACCTCCATATGTCCGAAACAGTTGAACGAAAACAGCTGAAATTTAGTATCAGAACATATATTGGTGAATCCGCAAGGAGAACATAGCGAAGATAAACGAATTGTGAGTTTAGTAGGGGAGGGGGTAATTTTGGGTAGAAATGTTACAAAAATCGACTATAAGCTCCCTCTTGTCTCTGGAGCGACATATAATTTAAAAAAAATATGAATATAGAGCCTCACACAAACAATACAGGATTTCTAATATTAATTTTCGGGGGGCAAAATATATAATTAAATTCAAAATAAAAGATTAAATTATTTCAAGTGCATTATATAATATATCAATACACAGGTTTTATTATTGGTAAGGAAAATTGATATTAAAAAAAATATACTATTTCCAACTCATTACCTTCGAAACTACTGACCCTAAAATTAGGAAAAAAATTAAAAATATAATGGGCTTGCTCAAAATTTACAGGAAGAATAAAACAAAAATTATATACTTTTGAAATTATTAAATAAAAAATAAAGCGATAAATTTAATATTGTTTTAGTAAAACATAGATGCTATAGTAAGGTTTGTCAAATCCATGGTGGCTATCCATAAAACTTTCGGAGTCATGGCAGTCGATTCCAGACCTCATTTCTAGCGACAAGGCGGTGCCCGTTGGTAACTACGGAAGGAGAGGGTCCTTGGCCCTCAAGTGTGATTTGTCAAAATTTTACCCAAGTAGTTTACAGGACACACTTTCCATCGGGCTTGAACGCAAGAGAATGAGACCGACTGGTTAAGCCTTTAAGTCTATTCTGACTTTGAAACGTTTGGTTTTTTTCTGGTGTTATTGCCCAAAAAAATATAAAAGTAACGAAGAGAGGTGTTAGGATGGCGGAGGAAAATTAACATACAGGCGATATTAGGTATACCTTACCATGCTGCTTGACGACAGAAAATGGGCTGATATTTCTTCTTTGATTTTTTGTGATTTAAACCAAAGGGGACAATTCTTTATTAATTAAAAAACATTGACTTGACTGGGATTCGCTTTCGGGTATAAACCTCTCAGCAAGCTCTAGTTTGGAGAGGAACTGCAATAATAAGTTGAGCTTACACAAATATCTATGGAGAAATGCATGAAATAACAAGGGGGAACCAGAAGAAAATAGACTGGATAAGACCAGCGTAAAATCCCTGAAATGTATATGTGGAAGACATTTGTCAAGATGACAGGACAGTTGGTGGGTAACAAAATTACATATAGCCCAGGTCATTTACGAAAATACGTGACAAAATTAATACTAGAACAAAACTACATCAACTTGTTCTAACGATAAAACATGACTAATTGACATAAAATTCAACATTTTTTATCGATGCGTTTTTGTTTTTTTTACCTCAAAAATTCGGTAACAATTTAGTTTTTTACCTTTTACACAAAATCCACCTGTGGAACCGTGTTTGTTACTATGGGCAATGTTAAAGAGAAATGAAAAACCTACAAAATGAGCTACTATAATCTCAAGTTAGTTAATTGGCTTCTTAGATAATGGAATCTTTATCAATGTTTGTAGGTATGTAGGTTTTTCATTTCTCTTCAACATTGCCCATAGGTGGATTTTGTGTAAAACGTAAAAGACCATATTGTTACCGATTTTTTAAGTTTTTTTTGTAAAAAAACAAAAACGCATCGATAAAATATGCTAAATTTTATGTCAATTAGTCAGGTTTTATCATTAGGAATCACTGATATGATATCATTAAATTACGGGCTATAACATGATTCAGAAAAACCAAAATATATGTATATATATACATATATATATATATATATATATATATATATATATATATAAATACAAATCTCAAACGAATTTTCTATTTATTCTAACACACAATTCCAGATAATGGATGTCTTATGTTGGTGTGAACTTCAAAGTAATAAACCTTCAGCCACACTGATATGTAAATCCAATCAACAAAATGCCGCCGAACATAAATCAAATCCCGATGACAACGTTTAATTTTTGTTTCATCTAAAAATAAATTTCTTTTTAAAATAAACTTACTGCGCCCATGGATATAATATAAATTTTGAGATATTTGGGTAATAAATGTTTGTCGTGGCATGCACTTATGAAACTGTAGTTATTATTGCGGCAGTAAAACTATTTTAATACTACGAAAATCGATAAATATTCAATAAAATTTCCTCAAAATATTTAAAGTAGGTCTGTACTTTCAAGTAGCACCTATTATTGTATTGGTTTACATCTAATACATTCAAGTTGTCTAAAAAATCATGATCGATTAAGATTAATAGAAATAGCATCAAACAATTTGTTGTGATTCTGGGGTGAAAATGCGGAGTCTCTAGTTTATGGTGTCGGGTAGTGTGCGCGCAATGAGATTAGAGTACAGGAAATGAAGGATTGTGGCTGGCAATTTTTTCGTCCAACATGAATTTAAAGAGGCAAGATGTAAAGACCAACATTTAGGATTTTCGGGGAAACTAGCACATATAGGTTCCGAATCTGGAGCCGTTCCACAGTGCAGCCGATTCCCCAAAAAGGTGACCACAAGTAAAAAAATAAATGTACTAATAGGAATTTTTTGTTGTTGTGTTGGCATTAGTATATCCCTAACTATCATAAATAACTGACAGTATTGTTTAATTTCTTTTACTTGCTCTAATATACTATACTATACTTTTGTTAAAGTGCCATCAACAGTTATCTAAACTATTAAAAGAGTGTTTTTCAAGTAAACTAAACAATTGTGATCTATTTTTATAGACAAGAGGAAGTATGCTATTTTCTTCTGAATGTAGGTAGAATGTAATAAAATTTGTTCAAGAGTGATTTGCCATCCATATATTTTTTTTTCTGAGGCATTAATTAATTATTTAGTGTTAAGTAGTATTACTCCGTGTTGCTCCGTTATATAAAATAATGGAAGTTGTTCTTTAATGTGTTGACTTTCATAAAAAACAAAAATTAACTGAAAAAAAATTCATGTTAATCAAGAAAACAACTACTGAAGAAATGAGGTTCAAGTCTCTTGCTTTACTAATATTTCGAAAATATTATATCCTTTTTGATTAATTACTTTTTCAATAATAAATAAATATCTACAATTGAATATAATAATATTACTGAATCATGATTTTTTATAGTTTCAATCTATGTGATGCATTGACAAGAAAAGAATTATTCGAGGCAGTTGCAAGCTATTTCGTGTGGTTATGATATAAATATTGAAAGGTTTAAAGATTACAATTTACAAATAGCAAAATTTTTTATTGAATTATACGGCCGGTACTACATGCCAACTACTACTCACAAGTTGTTAATTGATGGCCCTAAAATAATAGCTCATTCGTTGCTACCTATTGGACAAACGTCCGAAGTAGCACAGGAATGGTGTAATGAATATTTCTAAGAATCTCGTGGAATTTTTTCTCGTAAGTGTTCGCGATCAAAAACAAAGCAGGATATATTTTTTAGATTTTTTGTTACATCTGATCCTTATGTATCAAGTTGTCGAAAATTATCAGCGAAACCACTGAAATCTCTATCAAGTAAAGTTGTTAATTTACTGTTACCTCCAGATATCAAGGCTGTAGCCAGGATTTTTTTTGGGGGTGGGTTTTCGGGTTTTTTTGATTGGTGATGAGCTAATTAGGACTGCAAAATGTATTTTTTTGTTCATCTATTTCCAGGATAAATAAATTCGTATAAATATAAAGTTTATTCTTGTGAAAAACATGATTAATTGGTTAAAATTGAATCTCGAAACCAAAAATTCCAAAATTTCGGGGGGGGGGTTAAACCCCCAGACCCCCCCGCTGGCTACGGGCTTGCCAGATATAGCATCTACAAACACTTTAAAAGGTCTACAACACGATTTTTCAAGTACAGAATCTTCAATATCAGACTGATGCATTAGAAACGTATCATCTGACGATAAAACTGACTTTTTTTGTAAAAATAATCTTATTCATTAATATATAATAAAAAAATTGTTTATTGTGACTTTGCAATTATCCACTTATAGTCATGTGATACATATTGAGTTTTTCCGTGTAATTAAACTAAGAAACTGTACTTTGCAATTATCTATTTATAGTCCTTTGATAAATATTGAGTTTTTCCATGTAATTAAACTAAAAAAAACGAACTTACAGTGTGTCATTCTTTTGTACGCAAGACAATATATATTATATATATTGTTTCTGGTTAGAGAATCTTCATCAGTTGCGCTTCCCACAATTGAATGTCCTCTCGAACACTTATTTATGTATTTGATATATTTCGTTAACTTTGAAAACGCGAGATCTAAAGACCGACATCTAGGATTTTCGGGGTACATAGAGGTATCAAATACATAAAGAAGTGTTCGAGAGGACATTCAATTGTGGGAAGCGCAACTGATGAAGAAAAATGACACCCCGAAGAGAGTATTCGATATATCAAATGTTGTGTATGACGTCATAGACCACATTAAGACGACTTGAAAAATCTATTTATGTCCAAATTAACCCGTTATTAAATTAAGGTTGATGTGTCTGAGGGTTTTTCATCGTTTATCTGGATAGATTTTATTTGGTGTTTCATACTTTACGCGTACACAGTATATTATTAAAAGAGCTTGACTTTGTTTTTCTAAGCCCCTATTTTCATAAAGAACAAATTCAACCTTTCTATATAAAATTAACCTTCACACAAATTCCATTCAATTCAATGGTTTGATTGAACTTTCGCAAACCCATTCCCAAATTTTCCCCATTTAGCATCCAGTAATCGAGCCGAGTGGAAATTAAACATTGTTCATAATCGCTTAAGTTTTGATGGTTACCCGGGAAATTTCTCAAAGTAATCAGTAATCTTCTTGTAGAGGTGAAACCTAATAAATTATTTTCCTTAATGAAGAAGAGCAACCGACCTGAATCCACTTGATAAATTATGGGTGGTTTTCAAAGCATCTGGAATAGCAAAGCCATTCAACTTTTCCATCAACCAAATCAGTTCTAATTAAAAAACACAGTTTGTGATTTAATTTATCCTATCAAGACAAATTGATTTGGAAAGCTGAGTTGCTATGGGGATATGATTGAGTGCATTAATTTTCTGAATTAGCCAAGATATTGATTTTTATTTATTAGCGGTTTTAGTTGCTAATTGAAATATATTAATCGAGAAGAATAAGTAAAATTCGATTCCAAAATGTCCCATGGTCCAATTTTCCGTTTCAAGTCGTCTTGTATGTTTGTGTCTGGTAAAATGTGTTTGGAAGACGTAAAGAAAATGTTGAGAATGTTGTAAAGTTATTATTTGTATTTAGTAGTTGACTTAAAGGTTTTTTATCATCAAAATTAAATTATATCTTTTGCCGATTTTTATTGTCTTGATCACGTAATAAAGCAGTTGCCGTCCCTGTTTGGATTCTGTTTTTCCTATTAACATTTTTCATTAGTCTGTATAAACAATACTTTTTCCAAAATATAAACATATTACGTTGAAAATTGTTGAGCCACATGAAGATAAACCGACTTGAAAAAGTCCGTGCCAAGCTAAAGTGAAAACATTTATAATATGTACTTCCCCACGTTCATCGAAGTTCATGGTTTTTTGGAATACGTATTAATAAATCAATCTATTTCAGGGCTACGTTAAAAGTGAAAATAAGAGAGAAAAGCATCCATAACTCCGTTATTTTTATGAATAACTGTATCGAGTATTATATCGGTGAAAAGCTCTAAAAATGTCCGACAATCATATTCGGGATATTTACACTTTTTTATAAAATCAAAAACAAATGAGCTAGAGGGATTTGACCAAATCGACAGAATTTAGTTTTTTTTTAAATATCTAGTAAGCCATGACATTTTACAAAAATCTGAAAGTGTCATTAAATTGGGCCAGTAAAACTGCAAATCTTTCCCAATTTAACCATTGCTCTATCTCTGCTAGTTTCCGAGATCCCTACACTGATCATCAAAGAAAAACTCACCCTGTATATGGGACCACATCGCGATCCTGCGGAATCGGATTCAGTATAAATGGTCAAAATTCCTTGAGCCGTTTGCTAGTAATAGCTAAACAAACATAAACAGAACATATATACAGACGAATTGAGAACCGACTTCAAAAAGAAAGAGATTAACAAAAGAATAAGAGAAAATCAAAGAAAGTGTTCAAATTGGCCACCATATACTAGCTGAGAATGAGCATTACGATTTTGAAATTCTTTTTTAACGTTGCTTAACACTTGAAGAGTGATTAGTCTGATTTCTTCCATTATTCTTATCTTTAAATCTTCAGTACTATTTGGTTGGTTGCCGTAAATTTTTGATATCAGATAGCCTAACAAAAAGAAATCGAGGGGAGGTAGATCGGGAAATCTAGCAAGCCATTCTATCGGCCCTCTCCTACCAATCTCTTTGTTTCGGAAAATGGTATCTAAATAAGTTCGGACAAGTTGTGAATGTAGTGGTGCACCGTCCTGCGGAAACCATAGAACATGATGCATTTGCTGTAGTAGTTCCAAATAATTAGCACCATTTAGTGTATCTTCAATAAAAAATAATTTGGTCAAGTGCGAATTGGACTCGCATACTAAGGGTTCTAGATTCTAAAATTCCAGTTTCAGACAAGCAGGAAATTAGTGCATTTTCTTATATTTACCCTAATATCTTTTAAAGGAAGCGTTTTAAATTTATTTAAAATATACACTTACATTTTCCACACATAGACTTATTCTTTTATCTGCTTCAGGATTCGCTTGATTTTTGTAAGAATACATGTATTTAATTTTCTAATTTGGCCCCAAAAAATTAACATTAGAGTTTTATTTTACTAATAAACTTTTAGGGAAGGCTTTTATTATCTACTGTCTGAATTTTGAGGCTCTGTAGATTGGAAGATATAGGACAAAATAGGTCAAGTTTTAAATTATAAATTATTAAATCTGTTATTCAAATTATTTAAAAATACAAATAAAATATATTTTTCAAAATATAAATAGTGTCATTTCTAAAGTGGGAATTAATTCGTTGTTTAATATTTTTGTTAATTCTTTTAAACAAATGATTTTAAAATATGATATATTTCGCATAATGGGCCTTTTATCTGATATATTACATGATGCGTTTGAAAATTGAATTTTTATTTTCCATTTAATTTTATTATTTGTCCCTAAAATTACTATGGGAGTTTTCTAATAATTTTTCTTATAAATTTCAAGTGAGTCCACTAATTTTTTTCAAAATTTTAGGTAGTTTGGTTTCGGAAATAAAGGGAGAAATTAGATTTTTTTATATCTTTATGTTAATATTGTTTAAACAATTAATTTAAAAAATATGAAAAGTATATATTTGTATTCCTCATAATGAGCCCTTTCATTTGATGTATTGCATGATTCGTTAAAATCATATATATTTTTTTATTTTCCATTTAATTCTATAACTTGGCACCCAATATTAATATTAGGGATTTCTTCCTATTTTTCCTGTAAACAAAAAAAATAGGTCTTATAGTTTGGGGAATATAGAGGGGAATGGGTAATTGTTTTAAATATTTTTTTAATATCTTTAATTTAGTTTTAAAAGTATTTAAAAAATTCATTTGAATTCTTCATAATAAGCCCTTTGATTTGATATATTACTTGATCCAT
The DNA here is from genome assembly GCA_034190945.1 of Octodonta nipae. Classification (NCBI taxonomy): domain Eukaryota; kingdom Metazoa; phylum Arthropoda; class Insecta; order Coleoptera; family Chrysomelidae; genus Octodonta; species Octodonta nipae. The sequence goes on from CM067218.1 coordinate 6,634,486, forward strand.
TAGAAACAACTATAATTTTTTATTTTCCATTTAATTCTATAATTTGCCCCCCAAAATGAATATTAGGGGGTTCTCATTATTTTTCCAGTAAAGTTCAGGTAAGGCGCTATACCTATATTTTTTTCAAAATTTTACAGCTTCTGGTTTCGGAGATAAGGGGGGGGATGGGTAAATTTTTTTATATTTTTGTTAATATCTTTTAATTAATTTATTTTAAAAATATGAAAAAATTATATTTGTTTTCTTCATAATGAGCCCTTTCATTTGATATATAACATGATGCGTTAGAAACAATTTTAATTTTATATTTTCCAATTAATTTTGGAATTTACCCCCAAAATTAAAAGTAGAGGTTTCTCCTTATTTTTCCAGAAAATTCTGGTCAGACCCTATACCTCTAATTTTTTTAAAAAGTTTACGTTCTATAGTTAAGGGGGGAATGGGTAAATTTTGGTATATTTTCGTTAATATCTTTATAAATATTTTTTTTAAATATGAAAAAATGTATTTGTGTTCCTCAAAATGGGACTTTTCATTTGATATATTACATGATGCGCTTGAAAAATTTTTAATTTTTATATTTTCATTTAATTCTATAATTTGCCCCCCAAAATTAATTTTAATTTGTTCTCCTTATTTTTCCTCTAAAGTCCGAACAACGTTATATATTTCCTATTTTTTTCAAAATTTTAGGCTCAGTAGTTTCGGTGATCAGGGGGGGGGAACGGTGGTTTTTTTTAATTTTTCCCCCAGAAGTACCCCCAAAATCAAAATTTGTTCTTTTACGATATGTACTCTTAATCGAGTCACCAAACTATACACTTATACCAAATTTCAACTCTTCCGTCCAGTAGTTTAGGAGAAAATTCCTATGATGAGGCAGAGGCAGAAATCCGGAGTGATATTATATGGGTATCCGTATATTGTATATACGGAACCCTAAAAATGACACAGTATCGACAATCCTTGCCCACATGTTGACTTTCTGTGGGCGTTGTGTATGTGTTTAAATCATCCAGTGTGGATTTTCAGTTTAAAGAAAAAGTTGCCTGTCCGAGAAAATTATACGACTTGAAAATTGCAGATTGTTATGGCATCGCATCATTGTTTTACATAATTCAACTCTTTGGTCAAAATTGTCTTTATTAAGTTCTTGTACCAGCTGAAGTTTTTATGAATGTCATTCTTCTGCCATGCTTCTGATTTAGACTGATCTCTTATGTGACCCTACATCCTAAATTAGACCTGTACCTTATTTATGGTTGATTTTGTAATAGGTCGATCAGTGTACGTTTTTAAAATAATTCTCTGACAAAAACAAGTATGCTAATTATTTAAAAAAAGTACACTGATCGTCCTATTACAAAATCAAGCATAAATAAGGCCACATTTAGGGAATATTGTCATGTCTCAAACTTATTCAAAGGCCTATAAACTGTCAACTAGGCTTAATTAAGAAATTAATTATGTACATTTATTGAGGTTATTAGGGTTCCGTATATACAATATACGGATACCCTTATAATATCACTCAGGATTTCTGCCTCTGTCACATCACAGCCATTTTCTCCTAAACTACTGGACGGAAGAGGTTGAAATTTGGTATCAATATATAGTTTGGTGACCCCATCGGGAGTGCATATCGTAAAAGCAAAAATTTTGATTTTAGGGGTACTTCTGGGGGGAAAAACTAAAAAAAAAAACCTGATCTCCGAAACTACGGAGCCTAAAATTTTGAAAAAATAGGAAATATAGAGCGTTACCCGAACTTTAGAGAAAAATTAAGGAGAAACAATTAATGCAAATTATAGAACGAAATAAAAATTTAAAAATAAAAATTTTTTCAAACGCATCATGTAATATATCAAATGAAAGGTCTCATTCTGAGGAACACAAATATGTTTTTCTCATATTTAAAAATTTTTTTAAAAGATATTAACGAAAATTATTCCAAAATTTACCCATTTCCCCCCCCCTTATCTCCGAAACTATAAAACGTAAAGTTTTGAAAAAAAAAATAGATTAATAGGTTCTGACCTGAAGTTTACTGGAAAAATAAGGAGAAACCTCTACTTTTAATTTTGGGGTGCCAGTTACAGACTTAAATGGAAAATATAAAATTAAAATTGTTTCTAACCCATCATGTTATATATCAAATGAAAGAGCTCATTATGACGAAAACAAGTATATTTTTTGATGAAGGTTCCCTAACCAGAAACAATATGCATTATATTGATATATAATATATATTGTCTTGCGTACAAAGGAATGACACCTTGAAGAGAGTATTCAATATCTCTGACAGGTGAAGTAACCTGAAAATTTTTTATCGTGACATTCTGTCCTAGGAGTTGAGAGAGAACAGCAATTGCACGGAACGGCTCCAGATTCGGAACCTCTGTGTACTGATTCTCTCGAAAATCCTAGATGTCGGTCTTACATCTCGCGTCTTCATATATTTTTTTCATAATTTTAAAATAAATTAATTAAAAGATATTAACAAAACTATAAAAAAATTTTACCATTCCCCCCCCCTTATCTCCGAAACCATAAGCTGAAAAATTTTGAAAAAAAAAAATGGAGGTATAGCCCCTCATCTGAACTTTACTGGAAAATTATAGAATTAAATGGAAAATTAAAATTAAAATTGTTTCTAACCCATCATGTTATATATCAAATGAAAGGGCTCATTATGACGAAAACAAATATATTTTTTTCATATTGCAATATACTTCGTGGGTTCAATTTAAAAATTAAAAAAAACTAATATTCACTGTCACTTTTCTAGAACTTTATTTACATTCAAACAGCTGATTCAAAAATACAATACAATAATAATCCCATATAAGCTAGTCGTCGCGGTATCACTCAACTGCGATCGTGGCGTGCTTCTTTTATAATCCCCGTGGAATTCTCCAGTAGAAAATAATCATCGCTCCTTCCGCTGCCGAGTCTTTTCGAGAATCGTATTTTTTATCGTAAAGCGTTTGTTGTCGTGCTGAAAGGACACAGGGTCGGCTTTGGGAAAATTTCGTAACAATATTTTAAAATAAATTAATTAAGATATTAACAAAAATATAAAAAAATTTACCCATTCCTCCCCTTATCTCCGAAACCATAAGCTGGAAAATTTAAAAAAATCGAGTTATAGCCCCTCACCTGAACTTTACTGGAAAATTAAGGAGAAACCCCTAATATTTATTTTGGGGGGCAAATTATAGAATTAAATGGAAAATTAAAATTAAAATTGTTTCTAACCCATCATGTTATATATCAAATGAAAGGGCTCATTATGACGAAAACAAATATATTTTTTCATATTTTTAAAATAAATTAATTAAAAGATATTAACAAAAATATAAAAAAATTTACCCATCCCCCCCCCCTATCTCCGAAACCATACGCTGGAAAATTTTGAAAAAACAATGGAGGTACAGCCCCTCACCTGAACTTTACTGGAAAAATAAGGAAAAACCCCTAATATTTTTTTGGGGGGGCAAATTATAGAATTAAATGGAAAACATAAAATTAAAATTGTTTCTAACCCAGCATGTTATATATCAAATAAAAGGGCTCATGATGAAGAAAACAAATATATTTTTCCATATTTATAAAATAAATTAATTAAAAGATATTAACAAAAATATAAAAAATTTTACCCATTCCCCCTTATCTCCGAAACCATAAGCTGAAAAATTTTGAAAAACTGGAAGTATAGCCCCTCACCTGAACTTTACTGGAAAAATAAGAAGAAACCCCTAATATTCATTTTGGGGGGCAAATTATTAAATTAAATGGAAAATAAAAAATTATAATTGTTTCTAACGGGTCATGTAATATATCAAATCCCAGGGCTCATTATGACGAATAGGTACAAATATATTTTTTTATTTTTTTTAAATGAATATTTTAAAATACATTAAAAAATTGTTTTAAAAAATTACCTATTCTCCCCGTTTTTCCCTAAACTCTAACACCTCATTTTTTTTTATAGGAAAAATATGAAAAAAATGCCTAATTCTATTATTTGGCCTTCAAATAATAAAATTAAACGGAAAATAAATTACTAGAAAACCCCCATAGTAATTTTAGGGACAAATTATACAATTAAATGGAAAATAAAGATTCAATTTTCAAACGCATCATGTAATATATCAGATAAAAGGCTCATTATGTGAATTACAAATATATCATATTTTTAAATCATTTGTATAAAAGATATTAAAAATATTAAACATCGACTTAATTCCCACTTTAGAAACTACACTATTTAAAATTTGAAAAATATATTTTATTTATATTTTTAAATAATTTGAATAACAGATTTAATAATTTATAATTTAAACTTTGATCTATTTTGCCTATTTTCTTCCAATCTGCAGAGCCTCAAACAGTAGATTATAAAAGGCATTTCTGAAAGTTTATTAGTAAAATAAAACTCTAATGTTACTTTTTGGGGGCCAAATTAGAAAATTAAATACATTTGCATTGTGATAAAAATCAAGCGAATCCTAAAGCAGATAAAATAAAAAGTCTATGTGTGGAAAATAAAAGTGTATATTTTCTATAAATTTAAAATGCTTGCTTTAAAAGATATAAAAGTAGGTATAAGAAAATGCACTCATTCATTGCTTGTCTGAAACTGGAATATTAGAATCTTGAAGGTAGTACGGAACCCTAAGTTGACCAAATTATTTAGAAATACAATTAATCCAGTGATGAACAAAATCCAAATTCTGACATTATTTTGGCTGTCCGCTTGCCAAGATTCCAAAACTTTAAAAAATATCTGCGAGCTCCACTTCTCGCCCAAAATCATTTAATAAATTACTAAACTAAATCCCATTCATACATGTCGAACTATCTCAATAAATCATCAAAATATGAAAGTTTCGAAATCTGCTTATATGAAAGAAATTATGCTAAAAGCCTTCAATAAATTTTCCGCTAGTCTGCCTCACTTTTTTCTACCCTCTTCGTACAGCTATCGCAGGCGAATCGTTTTCAACAGTCAATGTCGAACAAAAGCAGACACAGTACATTGTTTTCGCCTGGGAGAATAAAATGCTAAAAGGGTTGGAATTGCAAAAGCCTCGTTGAGTATCTCCGCAACCTGATTGTCAGGTATCGATCGCCTAGACACGAATCTGTCCCATTTAATTCGTTTATCTCGGGATTATTTTTACAGACAACTTTTGATTGTATATTTCTCTGGGACATGGAAGATCATTAGAGCATTGCAACAAAGAGTTTTTTAGACGAGATTTTCTAGAAATAATTATAAAATTATTTTTACTGCGAAATAATTACGGCAAGTCATTAGAGTGTTGTACAGAAAGTTTCATCGTTATGTGCAGCATTGAATTTGAAATAATGAGTACATTTCTTGAGGAAAAAACAATGGTAGAGATTCCTCGAAGTTTCCTTGGACTTCCATCGTCTTGAAGTGGTTGATCTCACAACGTTTCAATAGCTGTGTATCTGCTATCGTCATCAGGTGAATGATAGGAAATTCAGAGTATCGGTCGTATTTATATTATACCCTTAACCGGTCATGCGTCGCCGGTCATGGTCATTGGGTCTTATCTGGTCCAATCAGCGTCTTCCTACCTGGAGGTTGGTTGCTGGTGATGCCTAGCGGCAGAGGCCGGAGAATAGCTCTCTAAATATTTTTAATTTGGGCGCGGGGCTCGCTAATCATATTTTCGTTCGAGATTATATATGCCGTCTCTATGAATTTTCTTCACCAACCATCGCCAACATCTACATGGAATGGTTCGAAGAATATGCACTGAGGAGTTTCGAGAAGCAGCCTGAGCTATGGTTGAGGTATGTCGATGACACCTTTATTATTTGGCAACATGGAGAGACAGAACTACAGGTGAATGATAGTAGATACACAATCAATTCTTCGTCACTCTGTGATTATTCAAAAACGACTTGCCACAACTGATGATTTAAACGGCATTGTATTAAGGAATATTACTATATAATGTTCTATAACGTGAGATTTACGATTTTCCAGAAGATCAGAAAAAACAGTATTTATAGGACTACAATTCAGTGAATTTCAATAAATCTACACTGTTTTCTCTAAAACGGCTGAACCAATTTGAAAATTTTAAACTGTATTCTATAAAGAGATGTTCCAAATTGATTCCGTATAATTATCTATAACGTTAAACATACCGTGTTTCCGAAAATCGTAAAAATATTTGCAAACACACGGTAAACATTAACGTAAATGTCAAAGTTTCATCATAAATATCTAGCTTAAATGTCAAAACATGCCATGAAAGTATATCGTACAGGGAGTTTGTAACTTTTTCATTGCAGTCAAGTGAAATGGCAGAAATCATTAGTGTATCGAAAAGAAAATTTTTAGGTGAGTGATGTTTTCTATATGGTATACGGTGGTAGGTGTGTGCATGCATCGAAATTAAAACAGCAAGCAGTGTGGGCAGTTGAAATAGGGCGAAGTAAAATTACAGTTAGACAGGTGGGTTAAAAAAATCTTACAAATAAATGCGATATTGGGTGGTACATAAGCAGTTCTATATATACGATGGTTGAAATATAAGGTAAATTAGAATTAAAGTTATAAAGGGAGCTTTAAAAAATGTTGTATTGGGTGATACGTAAGTAGTTGTGTATACAAGGTGATTGACATAAGAGTGAGTGAGGTAAAACTATAGTTATACAGAGTGGATAATAAAAACTTTAAGAAACCGTTAAATGAGCATATGTTGTAAGGATATTGGTGTTTTCGGTAACAATTTAACCCTGAAATTTCGAATTCTTTTTAAAAAGTTCAATATCATCTAGCTATAATTACTTTAGTATGTCTAATGTTTTAAAAAAATTTATGTCTGATAGTTTCGGTGATAAGGTGGGGGAAGGGGTAAATTTTTAAATATTTTTTAAATAATTTATTTAAAAAATATGAAAAAAAATATCATATCATCATAATGAGCACTTTGATTTGATATATTACTTGATGCTTTAGAAACAATTTTAATTTTATATTTTCCATTTAATTCTGTAATTTGCCAACCGAAATTAATATTGGAGGTTTCTCCTTATTTTCCGGTAAAATTCAGGTGACGCCCTATCTCTGTAATTTTTTTCAAAATTTTACGTCTTATATTTTCGGCGATAGGTTTTTGTATAATTTTTTTAATATATTTTAAACTAATGATTTTTTAAATATACATTTGATATATTACATGATGTGTTTGAAAAAAAATAAAAATTTTAATTTTTCATTTAATTCTATAATTTGCCCCTCAAAATGGTTTCTCCTTATTTTTCCTATAAACTTCGGGGAACGTTCTATATTCCCTAATTTTTTTAAAATTTTAGCGTCTATAATTTCGGAGATTAGATGAGGGTAGTGTCGATTTTTTTAGTTTTCCATATTACGACTTCCGGTACTGACCGGAAGTTGTATTATTTTAATAAAGAGGTTATTTGATACACTCATCATTTAATTTCATGATAAATTTTTGATTTGTAGCGGTAGAGCGTGTAGAAGATCCCCTCCATGAACATCGAAATTTGTTTCTAAATCAAAAATAAGATTATACTGAACATTTACTCCAGAAAACAAAACTTTTAAGGAAAAATTCAATTTATTACATTCAGAAAATAAAGGCCAAATTGTTTTCTGAATGTTATTTGTGGCATCTTCTAGCCACAAATAAATTCTGAAGACAATTTTTCAAGTTCTTCCAACTTGAAAATTTTTTTTTTTTTTTTTTTGATTTATAATGATCTTTGGAATTTCTTGTGCACCCTGTATATTTGAAATCAAAGAAATTTATCCATAGTAACGTAAACATATTTGTCAAAATAATTGTCATATATTTCAATTTTACTTTATAAATTTATATCCATTGAAAACGAAATCCGACAGGATTTTGAAACGTTTGGTTTTAAAATATACACAAGTTTGAACTCTGATGTGGTATTATTCCCAAGAAAATCTAAAATAAAGGCCAAAAATGGAAAGTTTTAAAATCTTAAAAATTCTGGCAAATTTTTAAATAACTAAATTTATTAACCACAGCTGGTGCTTGGAACTCACGATTTGTTGTCAGCTAGTTACAGAAGAGAATATCCTAAATATACAGGGTGAGTTTTTTTGATAATCAGTATGGGGATCTCGGAAACTAGGGGAGATAGAGCAATGGTTAAATTGGGAAAGATTTGCAGTTTTACTGGCCCAATTTAATGACACTCTCGGATTTTTGTAAATACTCATGGCTTACTAGATATTTTGACAAAACGAAATTCAGTCGATTTAGTCAAATCCCTCTAGCTCCTTTGTTTTTGATTTTATAAAAAAGTGTAAATATCAAAATTGAAGGGAATTGTATCCCGAATATGATTGTCATGTCCTCGTTTGCGTGACAGCTCTCGTTTTCGAGATGTGACACAAACTTATCTTTTTTTGAATGGAAACCATAGTTGGCTATGACCGGAAAACAATCGGATATTTTTAGAGCTTTTCAACGATACAATACTCGATATAGTTATTCATAAAAATAACAGAGTTATGGATGCTTTTCTCGCTTATTTTCACTTTTAACGTAGGTAGCAATGAAAAAGATTGTTTTCAATTTGACGTTTCGTCATTTGAGAGTAATTCCATTAGTAGTGCTGAACTGGCAGTCGATATTGACAAGTTTTCGTGATAAAATGGAATTTTCTAACAAAGAAAAACTGAATATGGAGAAGTGTTAAATCATATGCCATAAAAATTCAGTTCGTGCATCTGAGGAATATTTTCATAGATACTTTAATCGTCGTCAACCTGCTCTATATACATTTAAGAGGCTTTGCGATAGTTTACGCAGATATGGATCTTTTATTAAACCACCAAAGGAACATAATCAAATTAATGATGCAGCACAAATAAATGTTTTGCCAATGGTAAATCAAAATCCATCTACATCAACTCGTGAGATTGCGGCAGAAGCTGGTACATCTCAACGAACTGTAGTTAAGGTACTGAAAGCGCACAAGTTCCACCCGCACAAACTTTCAGTTTCTCAAACTTTGCATGCTGGTAACGAACATCGACGTATTTTGTTTTGTACATGGTTTAGAGACATGAGCCTTGACAATCCACAGTTTCCATTAAAGGTGTTATGGTCAGATGAAACTAGATTTACTAACTGCGGTATGTTGAATAGACACAATGAGCATATCTGGGCTAAAGAAAACCCTTACCATTTAGAACAAAGACGACCCCAGATAAAATTTGGTTTAAATATTTGGTGTGGTATCATAGAGTTTACTATTCTGGGGCCTTTCATCTATGACGAATCACTTATTGGGAAGCGCTACTTCAATTTCTTGCAATACACTTTTCAAGACATGTTGCATAATTTGAATTTGGGAACTCGTTTAGAAATTGAGTAGTTCCAACATGATGAAGCACCTGCTCATAACTCGTTATTAGTAAGACAACACTTGATCTTAATATCTATCCAAACTCTTGGATAGGAAGAAATGGCCCACGCGAATGGCCACCCCGGTCTCCCGATTTGGCAGTTATACACTTCTATTTATGGGGTGCGCTAAAAAACAAAGTATTCAAAAGCAAGTATGTGGCAGTTGGTGACCTAAGGGAGGCGGTATTACAAGCAATTGAAGAAATTGATAGGCGGTCTGTAAGGAAAGCGGTAATGTCAATCTTAAAAAGATGCAATTTTTGTCGAAATAACAATGGTGGATTTTTCGAACATAAATTGTAACCATTATGATGTACTTTAATTTCATAAGTTTTAAGTAAGTACCCACTTATTTAGTTTTTTCGTTATATCTGATATACCTAATAAAAAAATCGTTCAATGATTTTTGGAATAGTTATTAATAAATCAACCTATTTCATGGCTAACTACGTTAAAAGTGAAAATAAGAGAGAAAAGCAACCATAACTCTATTATTTTTATGAATAACTATATCGAGTATTATATCATTGAAAACCTTAAAAAATGTCCGCTTTTTTGAAGTCATAGTCAACTACGGTTTCCATTCAAAAAAAGATAAGTTTTTTTTAATATCTCGAAAACGAGAGCTGTCCCGCATACGAGGACCTGACAATCATATTTGGGATACAATTCCCTTCAATTTTGATATTTACAATAATCAAAAACAAAGGAGCTAGAGGGATCTGACTAAATCGACAGAATGTTGTTTTTTCAAAATATCTAGTAAGACATGATTTTTTACAAGATTCGGAAATTGTCATTAAATTGGGCCAGTAAAACTGTAAATCTTTCCCAATTGAACCATTGCTCTATCTCCGCTAGTTTCCGAGATCCCCATACTGATCATAAAAAAAAACTCACCCTGTATATATATGGTATATATATGGTAAAATGACGACGTTTTACCATCGATCCCGACAGGGATCAGTTATCAACTACGCTAATGAACTCCCGGGAACCACTTAAAACATTTAGTGCCCGCGAACACTTAAAAACATATATATATATATATATATATATATATATATATATATATATACATATATATATATATATATATATATGGTTTCCGGGAATTCATCCGCGTAGTTGATAACTGAACCCTGCCGGGATCGATGGTAAAATGACGACATTTCGGCAGAGTCACATCTGCCCTCTTCAGGTCGGTTCGCATAATTCTGGTAGCCTTCTGCTTTCGCTTCTAGTTGCTCGAATACTGATGAATTCCCGGAAACCATCTAATACATATATATATATATATATATATATATATATATATATATATATATATATATATGTATGTATGTATGCAGCTCATAAGTGTAAAGCTCTTACGAAACTCTTCTTCCTCGTATATCTCGTTCCCTGCGCTATCATTACTCTTGTGAAATTTAATTGAAGTTCACCGTATAATGGAGAAGGCATTAACATGACAAATATCGAATTTTCCGGCTCGACTCGATTATTTAATTAGCTCGACGAGAACTACAACGGGAATTTCAAACCTAACAATGACACTCGACGTTGTTCTAAGAGGGTTGGAATATTTGCTGAAATCGTGTGACGAGTAAGCCGGCAAGTAGAAAAGGCTTTTATGTAAGCGACGATTTAAGCGAGACAAATGTGTTTGCACACATCACTTCTACGAAATTTGTTTTGAGTAGCGACATTCGTGCTTGTCCAGCTTAGAGGTTATACCTTTGGAGGTAGCATGCAACGCACGAATATCGTGCCATTTCTAGAAAAAGAGGGCAATTGAGAAAGATTTTCACTCGACAATTTACCTATTGTTTCCAGAAAATTTCATTTGGCATTTTGAAATTTACCAAATGATAGGCCAATCAGGAAGCACCGGGCCTTAACAAAAGCAGACGCACGGCCCAGGAACGGTCAGTAAACTCCATGTGTCCAAAATAAATTTTAACAACTAATATTCACTTCAATTTGTAGAACTTTATCTACACTTAAAAATCCAACTAACGGCTGATTTCGAAAACAATTTACATGAAAAAAAAATAACACTATCTACGCTATATCACTGATTTAATATACGACCTTTTTTATATATATCAAACCGATTTTGCTAGCAAATTTCGACGGTCATCTCCCATTTCGTCCGAATATCCGCCAATTTCATCAGGTTCTTCTCCATCACCACAATTCTTAATTCTAGCAGAGTCTTCCACAGACTCCGAATTTTCTACTAATTTATCTTCTAGGGTTTTAGAATTTTCTAGCACTTTGGCTTTTAACGCCTCTTTTATGATTTTAAAAATTTCTAGCGATTTGTCTTGTAAAGTTTCTTTTAAATTTAATATTTTTATTTGATAGCATACTCATGTCTCCATTACCAGAACCTTCAAACAAATAAGTATCGGGATTATTACCTTCATTTATTGAGACATCTCGTAGCCGTTATATTAATTCACTTTTTGTCCACTAAGTTCTAAATCCATTTCCTCCAGTTCTTTTTTTAAATCCGTCTCTTTTAATTGGTCGACACTCACCGCTTTAAACATTGTTAGTCTGTTTAACTTAACGCCACTATAATGTTTTTATTTTCACGAACGGGTTTTTGAATTTATTTAAAAACACAGTCGAACTCACTCTAATATATTTCCACGAATTTTATATACAAACAACTACTTACAATTTATATTGAATACCTGCTTTCACTATACGACAGCTCTCCGTATTTACATATTCTCGGAATTCTCCAGAAGGTCAAAGAGCCACCGTTAGATTTCCTTCATGGACTAGATTCTTCGAGAACTTCATCAACGCAAGCCGCCGACTGCGCCAGACGAACAACATTTCGTATTCCCCGAAATATCGTATGAATGCCGCTTCCACGAATTATCGGATGAATTCCAATACTGATTCTGGTTAATTGTCTGATAATTATTTTGAAATATCGGATCATTACCATTTCTGCTATTTTCACCACAACTTTCGACTACCTCATGCTTAATTCCTTTACCAATTCCGCCAGTCAGATCCCCAAGTCTCAAAGTGTTACTATTTCTCTACTCTGACGTACACGCAAAATCTTGCTGCCTTAGCTATTCATAGCAACTTTCTGTCCATTCTGCTTGGACCTAAAAGTAAATAGTTGCTATCCCAAAACATAAATTTTTATAAATTTTGAAGTCTCGTTAAAGTATGGTCGTCGTAAAGTACACAACACAGAGTAGAGGATTATAATTTTTAACCGACTTCCAAAAAGGAGGAGGTTATCAATTCGTCATGTATTTTTTTTTTTTTTTCGTATGTATGTTACCTGATTTCTTCTCCTGTGGTCAACCGTCGTGTTTAATAGAGTATATATCTCGATTGGTGAAATTTCAAATTTAGATAAAGAATTCTATTGGTAAAATGATGAAATTTGTGAGTGAACACATGCGTGCATGGAAATCGACCAATATCACTAACATATTGGTCGATTTTTCGAAAACTCCTTATGGATGTGTATAGTTTTTTAACTTTTAATCTATTAAGAAGTGCAACTCGCAGTTTTGCAGAAAATCGCCGACAATTCCAAAATTCTAATCAAAAATTTCATCGAAATGACATAACGGACATTTCCTCATAAATATTTTAATTCCAACGTAATAGTGCGGGAATTTTAGGCACTGGAAGTTTTAATTGCGAATTTGAAAATTTTCTATGTACATCTCAAGCATATAGGTAGTAAAGCATAGTATTTTCGACTGCTTAAATCAATAAGTAGCAAGCTCGTTTTGTTGTATACCCGGCAAATACCTATTTAAATGAAAATTTTTCCATTTTGCGAAGACGGTGCTTTTGGTTGTCATATTCTCTCGGTCTAATAGAAAATTCAGTGACAACACATGTCAAACTCTAAACTGCTATTTGGTGGGTTTATATACAGGATGTTTAGTTATAGCAAACAAAATCACAACGTAAAGTGAAAGAAGGAGTTGCATTTATTTAATGATTGAAATATAGGTTAGACCGTTTATACAGAATGGCTGGCATATAGGGTGGAGAGGACGATTGGTGGTATAAAAATGTTGGAAAAAATGTGAAATTAAAATTATATAGGGTGATTAAAAAACTGTTATATGATATAGGGGTAAACAAATCATATACAGGATGGTTGAAATATATGCTGAAGTTAAATTATTTTATACAGTGTGATTAAAAAATTATTTATTTTATAGCATATAAGAAGTGGCATAAAGTGTGGAGAGGAATTAATGTTACACAGGGCAATAATATAAAATGTGAAAACTGAAATATTTTATGGGGTAGCCCACAGGGAGTTATATACTATGGTTGAAATATAGGACGGATTTGAGGCCGTAAATATGGGATGGATTCTACTCCGTCCTATGGTTTACAGAAGGCAGCTCACAAATTTATGCTTGTCCGTGGGCAGTCGTATGTACAGGATGGTTGGTACATAGTGTGGAGTGGAATTGTCTGTAGTTATACAGAGTTGTCAAAAAAAGTTGAAAAAAGGTTACATGGCGTCATGGCGTGGTCCATAAGGTATAAATATATTTTGGGCTTATAAGTGAACGCGTACCAGTACATTTTGTTCGTAAACATTTACCTGTCAATTTAAATGAAAATGTATCATTGTGTAACGTTGAGACTTTCGATGTAACCTGGTCCTATCTATTAAAGTTATACATACAAAAAAAAGTTCAAAAAAACTAAAAAGTTGAAAATAAAACATTTAAAAATATATATAACCGACTTCCACCTATAACTAAAAAGCTAAAAATATTTATAACAAAATTCAACTCTAGCAAATACATAACACATTCATTGTTGACAGGTACCTACAACAATCAAGTTTGATAAAGTAGAAGATAAGTACGCAATGAAGGATTTTCGATTTTCTTGGCACCGATTTCAAGAATATACTAGATTATTTTGAATGTCATCTGGGATTTTCTCTCCTCGCAATGGTTTCTGAAAAATACAGATAAGTTAAGTACTTGAATATCAAGGTGTAGTATCTAAGGGCAGTTTGTGGAAACTGCCCGGAACACTAGTTGCCCTCTTATAGAAAAAACTCTCCCGCAGGATTAACTGTGAGAAAGTAGGTTTACAGATTTGTCAACTAGTATTCCAGTATAATATGTTGTGTATTTTTTGTTGTACTTATCTGTTTTTTTGTGACGTTTCGATTCCTTATGAGGAATCGTTGTCGAACAATGTTTGCTTGAATGTTTTGCACTATATTCGCTTAACTTTTTTGGTAATGTCAATTGACTGATTAATTGACTTTGAAGTTTCCTTTTTGATGTTCATACGGCAGAAGCTGTTGCCATGCAACCTTTATCTCTACAGAGGGTGTCCCGATTTCTCCATTATTCAATAACATGCAGACACTTTCTTTGATTTTTCTTTTTTTGGTATGTTCTTCTTTAAGTAGTATTTTTGTCTTATTCCAGTCCATTTTGTGTGTACCATTATCCGTGAGTACATGATTTGCCAATCTTGATCTGTCTATATGTCTTCTTGAGACGTTGTATTGGTGCTCTTTTGTTCTAATTTGGTGAGGTCTTGATGTCTCACCGGTATATGTTTTTCCGCAGGCACAAGGTACACTGTACACACAATTTTTGGAACTTTGAGTATCGTTTTCCGGTTTTGTTTTTGTCAAATTTGATCTTAAAGTATTATTTGTTTTAAAAATCGTTTTTACTTGGTATTTATTGCCAATACGTTTAATTTTTTCGGAGAGGCCGGAAACGTAAAGAATAACGTTTATAATTGTAGAGTTAATATCAGTTTGTGTGTTATTATTTAAATTGGAAGTATTGTGTGTTGCTTGTGTCGTTTGTTGGTTTCTTTGTTTTTTCTCGATTTGATAACTTGTATTTTCTATAAGAGGGCGACTAGTGTTCTGGGCAGTTTCCACAAACTGCCCTTAGATACTACACCTTGATATTCAAGTACTTAACTTATCTGTATTTTTCAGAAACCATTGCGAGGAGAGAAAATCCCAGATGAACATTCAAAATAATCATTTACCTCCTCAATCATTTAGAAACTACTTAATATACTAGACTGGAAGGTAATTAATTTGTACAGAATGAGGACCTTTTAATGTTTACATTTTTTACTTCCTGGGTAGGTACCTGACAACATTAAATGTGTTATTTATTTGCTAGAGTTGTATTTTGTTATAATTATTTTTAGCTTTTTAGTTATAGGTGGAAGTCGGTTATATAGTTTTTTAATGTTTTGTGCATTCCTAATGTTATCTCAAAATTTTCTTCAAGGAATTCTTATCGTTTTCCATAAGAGTTTTACAATCCCTTTTCTTACCTAACTTTAAACATTTCCGTTTAAAAGAGGAAATATCTTGAAATGTAAAACCGTCGACTCCTCACATTTGGCTCGGTTTCTCAAAGGCTTTGTCTTTCCGAACACCGGATAATTATGGGCGAATAAGGCAGCGTTGTTATCCCTTGAAGTTCCGTTCTAATTTTTTGTTTGGACTTTATTAAAGCTTCTGCGGTCTGTCTAAAGTTCGAAAGTTGTTGAGAACTTTTTTCCGTTCTCAGGTAGAAACGAAATGCGGGAAAGCTTCTAAAATGTTATGCGTCAAACGGTTGGGGCACTTTCCTTAAGAAATATTGCTCTAGAATTTTAGGTCACGGAAATTTCATTCGCCGGTGTTATTTTTGCTTTAAAATGCTTATAATAACAAAGTGCCTGCTAACAATTTCCCCCGCACTGAACATTAAACATGTTATGTTTTACACCTACATGAACATTGCGAAAACAAACACAATTTACAAACAATAACCTATTTTTGTTATGGAGAAAAATTTCTCTACATTTCGTATTCGATTTTACAGGCTGCCTCAGACAAGTGAAATATCACAAAGCATTTAGAAAAGACAAGAGTCAAATACAATAAGTACGTTTTTTTGATTGATTATTCAAAAACGGCAAATTTGATGATTTAAAAGGCATTGTATTAAGGAATACGAGGACGGCCTTTTATATTTCGGGATTGGACAACCCTAGTGTTGCAATCTGACAATTGACAACTCTATCGTAAAGTTTGACATTTTGAGGTTATACGTACTCAGAACGTTTTGACATACGAGCGCTATGTGTGGTTTACAGTAACTTAAAGGATTCATCTCGACCAAAAAATGGAATTAAATCGTGAAAATTTTCGTGCGATTATTTTTTACAATTTTCGACGTGGATTAAGTCAGCAAGAGTGCATGGATGAACTTAATTTATTTTTTGGCGATGAAACTCCATCAAGGACCACTGTTTATCGATGGTATGGTAAATTCAATCGAGGTCGTAGTTTACTCCAAGACGAATTTCGTGAAGGTCGTCCAAAAACACCATTGTTCCGGAAACCATTGATGTTGTGCGAGAACTAATATTGCAAGCATGTAACCTATCGTGAGATTGAGTCCACATTACACATCAGTGGGACCAGCATGCATTCAATATTGCATAAACATTTGAATGTCAAAAAATTTTGTTCGCGTTAGGTCCCACACAATTTGTCAATCGTTCAAAAAAAGGCTCGTGTCGATTGGTCGAAAGAAAAGCTCAAAAAATACGATCGCAGTGCTTCAAAACACGTTTATGGCATAATGACAGGTGATGAATTGTAGATTTACGCGTATGAGACCGAAAGTAAACAGCAGTCGACTGTATGGGTGTTTCAAGCTGAGCTGAATCCAACAAAAGTTGTTCGTGCACGAAGCACTTCCAAGCAAATGATCTCCTGTTTTTTCGGAAAAACTGGACTTGTCGCAACCGTACCACTAGAACAACGCAGAACAGTCAAATCTGAGTGATACACAACAATTTGTTTGCCAGTTGTCTTTCAAGAAATGACGAAAACCAACCGCCGAAGACGGATCACTCTTCACCATGACAATGCGAGCTCTCACACATCGGCTCAAACAACTGCATTTTTGACCACTCAAAACATCGATTTGATGTGTCATTCGCCGTATTTTCCTGACTTTTCACCAAATGACTTCTTTTTATTCCCGTACGTAAGAAACAAACTGAGAGGTCAACGTTTTTCGACACCTGAAGAAGCGGTTGCTGCGTTCAGAATGCATGTTTTGGAGATACCTCAATCAGAGTGGAAAAAGTGTTTCGACAATTGGTTCAAACGCATGCAAAAGTGTATAGATCTTCATTAGGAATATTTTGAAAAACAATAAAGTGATTTTTAATGATTAATATTTGTTTTTGTTCTCTAATCCCGAAATATAAAAGGCAGCCCTCGTATTACAGAAATATACCATATAATTTTCTATAACGTGAGTTTTACGGTTTTCCAGATAATCTACACTGTTTTCTCTAACACAGCTCAACCAGTTTGAATATTTTCCAGTTTGACTCCGTATAATTATCCACAACGTAAAACATACCAGTTTTCCGAAAATCGTCAAAATATTTGCAAAAACACGGTAAATATAGTGAATTGTAAATGTAAATGTCAAATTTTCATCATAAGATATGCCATAATAGTATATCGTACAGGGTATTTGTAACGGTTTTCATTGCCGTCAAGTGAAATGGCACAAAATATTCCATTAGTGTTTCGAAAAGGATTTTTTTTAGGTGAGCCATGTTTTCTATATGGTATGTGCCTGCATCGAAATTCAAACAGCAAGCAATGTGGCCAGCTGATATATAGAGCGAAGTAGGGAAGTAAAATTACAGTTAAACAGGTGGGTTCACAAAATCTTACAAATAAATGTGATATTGGGTGGTACATAAGCAGTTCCATATATAGGGTGGTTGCAATATAAGATGAAATGGAATTAAAGGTATACAGGGTGGTTCAAATATGATGCCACATAGTAGTTGCGTATACAAGGTGATTGAAATAAGAGTGAAGTAAAAATATAGTTAAACAGAGTGGATAAAAAACTTAAAAAATAATTGAATAAGCATATGCAGTAAGGATATTTGAGTTCTAGGACGGACGTTTTAAAAATTTTAGAAGCAGTTTGCATATACAGGATGATTGAGATATAAGGTGGAGTGGAATTATAGTTATACAAGGTAGTTAAAAAAATGTTATATATTGTGAAACATAAGTAGTTGTTTATACATACTTGGCATATTGGGAAAGTATATCGGTATACAGGGTGTTTTAAACAATAGAAAAATAGAAACAGTCAATAGGGTGGAGAGGATTAATTCTTATACAGAGTGATTGCAACATCGTGTAGAGTTGAATTTTAGTTGTACAAGGTGATTCAGAAAATAATTTTTATTTAGAGAATGTGGGCCAAATAATAAAACAAATAAATAAAGTTAAGAAATATGCGGATAATATAAAAAAATAGAAAGAGAGAGAGAGACAAATAAGAATACGCTAAAATAGACAATAGAATTGTACCTTAAATCAGAATTAAAATAAGTAATTTATTTGCTTTGTTTATAAAATTAATTATTTATAGTAAAAAATACTGTTTTACCTTAAAATCTTATCTAAATATGAAATTTGTGAACATGCTTGGGACCTAGGCCATAAAATACAATTTGACAATTCAACTATACTTCACAAAGAACAACATAACACAAAACGAAAAATAAAAGAGTCTGCCTTAATTCTTTTGAATGAAGACGATTGTATCGCTTCTACTTCTGTAGAATTTAATCGTATCTGGTTACCGACAATTAAGGAAGAAATTATTAATGGTAACCTCCTTTTGAACAACCCAATATCGGGATAGTTCATAAGGTTTTTCCTAGGTTTTCCCTTATGACGTTAATGTGATCACTGAAACAATAGAATTCATTGATCGCTTTTTTGGCGAATGCGCTATCTTATAACAAAGTCGTACCTAGGAACGCCACTTATAAATTTTAAAGACAACTCTTTCAAATTCTTCTAACTGGAAAGCTGGTTAACTATAATTCATGATCTTTAGAATTTTTTGTGCCCCCTGTATTTCTAAAAACAACAAATTTTCTAATGTCAATTTTAAATGTCATAAATCAAATATTCATTTTGCAATCACATCAATAAATATAAAGCCATTGACAACGAAGTCAGAATAGACTTTGAAACGTTTGGTATTCCTGCAATATACGTAGTTTTATTTCTATTGTGGTGTTATTCCCCAAAAAAACATAAAAGTAATTATGAAATGATAGATTTCAATAGTTACAATTGCTTACTAATAATTCATAATACAAAATATGGATCCAAATATACGTATATCTTTGTCAAGCCCGTAACCCACCCCCCGAAAATTTGGAATTTTTATTTTCAAGATTCAATTTTAACCAATTAATTATGTTTTTCATAAGAATAAATGTTATATTTATACAATTTTAGATATCCTGGAAATACATAATCAAAAATATGCATTTTGTAGTCCCAAACAGCTCATCATCAATCAACTAACCGTGGGTGGTAAAATTAATGTTTGTAATTATTTTAAGGATAAAAACGTGCCCCCACACATGAGTGATTGACACTTTAATCCTCCCTTTCGTATTAATTTCTGATAGGTCGTCGAACATAAATTAATTAATTAATATAGTTACAGATCGAAATAAATACGACTAATTGATTAATAGGAAAAGCTATAAAGCGTATACAATATCATTACAACTGAGATAATTAGTTTACTGATACTTTATTTCAAATGTTCAGTTGTTGTTTAGGTATTGTATTGTATTGTATGGCTCTAATTCTGAAAATTAACTAAATTGATTCAATCGAAGACATTTATTATATTGTACATCGTTAACATTTTTACCTTAGTGAGGTCCTAAAGTATCGGATTCATTTTGTACTTAATTATGAATGCAGATGAACAATCCTGGAACAGGTCAATTTTTATATATGACATTACATTTTTGGAAGTATACTATTCACCTGGCCCTTTAAGGGTTTTTAATTTCCTACTCGGCAATAAAGGACTTTTTAATATTTAGACGTTTAGGTACTCTAGGGAAGTTAGTATTTGATGAATGGATGAATTTTATTGGTATGTAAGTGATGCAGAATGTGATATAATTGCCTTAACTGAGACATGGCTTTAACTAACTGTAAGTAACTCTGAATTATTTTCTGGCGATTATTTAGTCCTTAGGAAAGATCGAGACCTTATAACAACTAATCGCAGCACTGGCGGTGGCGTTTTATTGGCACTGAAAGACACTATTGAATCTACATGTATTGATTTAACCAATATGGATTTAATGTTTAAAGATATTATCTGTAAGTGTAAAATTAAGCACAGTATTTTTTTTATATTATCATTACTTATATTCCACCATCAATGTCGATGTTACATCTTGAATGTTTAGATTTTTTACATACTGCAGATATTTTATTTTTTGGTGATTTCAATGTACCGAGCTATGTAGACTCGAACCCTAACGATAGAAGTGTGACTGCTTTACATAACTTCATGGATATATTTGCACTACAACAATTTAATAATCTTAGGAATATATCAGGTCGTACTTTAGATCTTGTACTATCCAATAAAGTCTGCATAGTTAGTCTTAATGACCCTCCAATTGTTAAAGAGGATCAGTATCATCCATCTTTGTACATTCAATTCAAAGTTGTGGAACATAACACAGTATTTCCAACGAATATAAATAAAAAAGGTACAACTTCAGAAAAGGTAATTTTGTTCATTTATATCAACATCTGTGTTGCATCGATTGGACATTCTTGCTACGATATTCTAACGTTAATTCAGCCTTAGATGAATTTTACAAATGTATTTATCTTCTTTTTGATTTGTATGTTCCCATTTTCAAAAATTTTAAACGTAATTTGCCCTCTTGGTTTGATAAAACAATAATTTACAATACCAAATTAAAAGAAAAACTTTTCCGTAAGTACAAACGCACGAAGGATATACAGCTTCTTAATGAATACAGAAATGTAAGATCCCAGGTCAAACGTCAAATAAGTATAGCGTATAAATCATATGTCAGTAATTTAGAAAATTCGGTTCTTATTAACTCACAGAAGTTTTGGTCTTATATTAATCTCAAGAAAAGAACTTCTCGTATGAGTGCTTCCATGATCCACAAAAATTGTCAATCAGTTTTCAAACTTTTTCAGTAGTGTGTTTGTCTCCACTAGTGACCCTGTTGATGACGACAATAATCAATTTGAAGTCCACTCTACTGATATTCTTAATATCAGCAATATCACTGAAGACGAGATTATTAATGCAGCCAAGAAACTCAAGAATAAAATAACCTCTGGCGCTGATAATATACCATCATTTTTTGTCCGTGATTGTATCTCTATTCTTGCATATCCTTTAAAACTATTATTCAATATCGCACTTGAGACATCGACTTACCCCTGTAGGTGGAAAATAGCCAGATCATCCCCGTATTCAAGTCAGGCGATAAGTCGCAAATACATAGCTATCGCCCAATTTCTATTTTATGTAACCTATCTAAAGTCTTTGAATCTGTTTTGTATGGGCGCATCTATCCAGCGGTTCAACACTTAATTACGGATTATCAATATGGGTTCATGTGCTGCAGGTCCACCGAAACTAACCTTCTTAATATTACCCAACAGCTTTGTCAGTGTGTAGATTTTGGAGGGCAGATGGATGTGATCTATACAGACTTCTCAAAGGCTTTTGATAAAATGAATCTTAAATTTACACCTCAGTTTTCTTGAAAACCTGATTTTTTTCCAGTGCTTTTGATTTTACAATGCTCCCATATTACCCTAAATTAATATTTTAACCATCTGAAAGGTATAATCTTTATAAATTAATTTTCTTTCGGTTTTGTTTTATTATATCTATATATAAATAGGCAAAGACAATACGGTTAGGTATCATTTTCTCCTCTGTCAGTCAACAGATTTGCTTTATTTTTTTTTTGTTTAGTAGCTATAGACGACCTTCAGTGCAGAATGCTAAAATTAATTTCTAATATTGGTTCATTCATTAAATAAAATATAATAAAAATTCATTATTTACGTTCATAATGTCAACGCGAAACAACTGAATGTGCCGCCGCTGCCAGACTCAAAACATTGAGTAATTATATATAGAGGGACCAATGCTGTAATATACTTAGAGCATGTACTTCTGGAAGTGGCATGCAAGCGTTGTTATTGTTTAGTGGTAAAGTAATAGTTGTATATTATAATTAATACATGGCGATTTCAGATATGTTAGAAATCATTTTTTTCCTGGGTGGCACATAAGCGTTACATATATAGGGTGTTTAAAATATAGAGAGTGCAATTATAACTAATAAAATAATAATATATAGGGAAGCCCATTAGCGGTTGAATTTACAGGGTTCTTGGAACAGAAGGTGTAGTATAATTACAGTTATACAGGGTGGTGCAAAAAATATTATACAGAGATGCATATACAGGGTGGCGGAAATGGAAATGCAACATTTCGTAACCCATAAGCAGTTGTGTATATAGGGAAGATGAAATATAGGGTGAGAGGATTTATAGATATACAGGATGATGATAAAAAATGTTAGAAAAGGAAATGATTTATAGAGTAACCCACGAAGAGTTCCATATATATGATGATTGAAATAAAGGTCGGAGTAGAATTATAGTTACAGAAGATAGTTAAAAATTTCATAAACAAAAAGAGTAAATATGGTGGCTCATAGGCTTTGTCATAAACAGAATGGTTTACCGGTTGGTTTAACAATGTTAAAAAATATTATGCATGGTCCATGAGCAGTTGCATATACAGGGTGGTGACAATATATAATGAGATGGAATTATTATAATGAGGGTTTTAATAAATGTTAGAGAATTGAGTGCAATTATAGCTATACAGGGAGGTTAGAAAAAATAAATATGTAGGGTAGCGGTTGAATTGTTGTCATATTAAATTAAGAATTACGAATTTGAACACAAATAAAGTCCTATGAATTATATCTGAAAAAACTTGAATTTCGTAACTTATTTGTAGAAGCGAGATGTAAGATCGACATCTAGGATTTTCGAGGAAACCATCACACAGAGGTTCCGAATCTGGATCCGTTCCGTGTAATTGCTGTTCTCCCTAAAGTCCTATGATAGAATGTCACCATAAAATTTTCAGGTTACTTAAGCTGCAGAGATATTGACACAGTTGGTAGAATTTCGACCACTGGGCGACACCTAGTATATATAAATTACGATCGGCAACAGTACTCGAGAGCAAAACGTCTGGTATAAAACATCCGATCCACCAAACAAAATTCCATCATTATTTTGGCGAGTCCTGCTCGCCCTTCTATCTCGCGTTATCTTCGACCCTTTAGTTGCAGGATCGATTCATCCATTATGGAAGGCAATTTTAATGTTTCATCGCCTTAATAAGGGGTTGGGTGTCTTTGGCAGGTTGCCGTCAGGCATCATTATTTTTTGATACAGTTAAAATAAGGCCATCGCCGTTATGAGTCGATACTTCTTTAAAAGTTGCTCTATTGATAGATAATTGGAAAGTTATGACATGGAAATTTCCAGGATAGGCCTTAGTTCTTAATGTTGGAAACTTAAATAAAGATAATGCAAGTCATCTCAGATTTTATACATATAGAAAGTAAAAAAAGTGTTAAATTTTGGCCGCTCTTATCCCTACAATTATCGGTTTCTAACTAGATTAGCTGTCTATCAAACAGTTTGGTTAAATTTAAATAAGAAATGTTGCATAAGATTCCACCGTAAGAATACTACATTCACCTGTCAATTGAAATGCAACTTCAACAGATTTCTAATAGGAAAATACGTTTTTGATGGGTTGCATGTCAGAATATGACCGCAAGTATTTGTAATTCAATTTTTTACAATTTATTTCTATAGCATTTTTTAAATTTATTTTTTAAATACTCTCTCGAACAACCTATTTTACGGAATCATATATCAAATTAAAGCTATTTTTTTCTGTATATGATGAATTGTATATTTAAAGGTGACTACAAATAGGGGTTGCTGATGGAAAAGGTACGATAAAGCAAGTTAAAGTATAAAGGAGATCTGTGTGTTTGTGTCACCAGCTGTTATCTGTCACGGCAAATTTGAAAAGCTCTACGTGATTTAATTACAGCCCAGACTTTGGCGGTAAAAATAAGTTATTACCTCCGACATTTTTCGAATGAGATCCGGTTTTTATGAAAATTGATAATTTATCTGATCTTACTTTCTAGATTGCAAGTTATAATTATGTTATTATAAGAATATTGTGTATTTAATGGGAAAAAACAACCCCTTGTAATTAGAAGCACAAAAACTTAAATTTATGTATTATAAATCATATGTAAAGATAATGAATAATTCGTGTTCATATTCATAATTGAGGATATGTTGCAATGTCTTATTGCAAGACAAGAGTACTGCTTGAATTGTTGTAATGATACATTTACGATTTCTCTCTCTCTCTCTCTCTCTATATATATATATATATATATATATATATATATATATATATATATTGTTATGGAATTAGAATAACCATAAATCAAAATGAAATGCAATCTATAAAATAGATTCAAAAAGTAGACTGTATACTAAAAATATATTAGAAATGAACATGTTGGTTGCTTAACGATCAGTAACATTTAATGAATAAGAAAATTTTACACTAATAAAGCAATTATACTTGAAATATTTATGATAAGAGTTGAAAAGAATCAACTGAGATTCAGGTGTTATAATATAAAAGGCTTAGCAAAACCATTTACTGAATAAAAAGCCAGCACAACTTTTGACTTTCAATTTCGATAAACATGCCATTCCAACGAGTCAGAAAAAAGGGGCAATAAATTGTAAATAAAGCTCTCTTGACTTTGGAAAAGGGAATATATGTGTAATATGTAGTGTAATTAAGATGATTTTAATAATAATTAAACTGTAAATACTCACAATTAATTATAAAAGGTAATTAAAAAATGTTGGTTAAACATCTTGTAACGAGTATGCATATCTTGTGATATAAATCCATAGAAATCATTGTAAATTGCCGGGAAAACATAAAAATCCATGCTAGACACCTAAAACAATATTAATTAGTAAAAACACATGCAACACAGTAAAAAATAAATTAGGAAGCAAAGCATCATGTAAACAACTTTCAGAAAAAAATAAAATGTCAATAAATTTCAAAGTAATGAACAAAAATAAAAGAAAATTCTTCCATGAACATTAGAGATGATAAGGAAAAGATTATTATAACTTAAATTACAATCATTCAAGAATTTGCGGTAAAGTTGTTTAAATCATAATAAAAGTAGAATGTCCTTGAAAAATGTATGACAAATTGCAAACAAACGAAGCATTTAAACGAAATTTTACAAGGATTAAAAAGTTCTTAAAATAAAATACGCTATCAGAAAAATATCATTTAATAAGGGAAAAAGAAATTTTTTCTTTCTTATGAGGAAACACATGGGCTAAGTAAAATGAGTGAACGGAATAAAACGCACCAATACAAATGAAAACTCATCCATTTTGAGTGAATGGACAAGACGAACGCTCCTAGCAGGCAGTTGTTTTTAAATATTATATAAGGTTACGTTTTGTAGGCAGCAGTCTCTTTCGTTCCTGATTTTTGAAGTAAACAAGTCAAAAAGCATGTTATGTTTTTCTTTGCAATAACCTAAATAAAGTTAGTAGAGGTTAAATAGTGAAAATTCCGGTTAGATAAATTGTCAAAACATTTTCAATGACATATAGATCGGCAGTGTATGAAGATTCATAAGTACGGTACAATAAATATGTAGTGCATATCCGACCGATAGAAAATGACAATTAGGTTGGAATTTTAAGTAAAAATTTGAAAACATCAACAAAGATGGTATTTGTTGAATTATTATAAACATGAATGAAATGGTAAACAATAATTAAATTTAATTTGTATAAATGATAAATAAAACAAGATGGTGAACATGGTATAATGGTAAACAAATATGGAATGGGAAGTAATAATAAAAATTTGTTTATAAAATAAAAGTTCTAATGGACAATGAACAGATTTGGAACTAATGGACTGTAATCACGACAAGGAATAAAGGTAAGTGAAACAATAGTTCTTTTAAAATGTTGTAAATAAAGTGACAATTGATTTATGTTTATGCTAGTTAAGAATATTAGGAATAACAAATTTTAACTTTAATATGATAGTATAAAAGAGAAATTTCTCATAAATATTTAGTAGTTAGGAATGATTTCGTTTGTTGATTAAAGATTTATTGTTTTAATAATTTTATCTTGTTGTTTAATAAAGAATGTTATTGAAAATTGAAATTGAAAGTTGTGTTAATTCATTTAAATGAGCCAAAAATAACATTTGAATGCTTAGAGTTTCATCTAAATTCTTTTCAAGAAAAATAAAAGTTTCAATCTAGTAAAATTTAAAGAAAAGAGGTTTTGAATAAATAAAATGATGCAATAGTGTTGAATAAGTGTGATAAAAAGAGAAGCAGAGAAGTTATAAGGAAGATAAAAATGTAAGTATCAATTTTAAATTTAGAAGCTGTTGAACCACCTTGAGGTAAGAGTGTGCATGCAATGAAAAATTAAAAACCCGGAGAAAATAAATTAATCAAACCTAACCTAACCTAACCCTGAGAAAATAAATTAATCAAATAAAGTGTGAATAATAAAGTTATATAAAAATACTATTATGAAAAATATAAATTTATTCAAATCAAAATAAATTGACACCCAACGTAAGGCAAATATAGAAAAAAAGATTTGTTCGAATAAAATAATTAAATAATATAAATAAATAATTCACAATAATATATATATAATAGGAATATTCATCCGGGAATACATCCGTCCGTTAGTTTGATTCATGTTTGAATCTTGCAGACTTTTCGCCAAGATCTCACTTGGCATTATCAATACGTTGCCAGGTAATAGACTGAGAGTTGCTGTGTCCGCGCTCAGTATTGATATGCCTTTGTCGGAGGTTGTAGCCATGCTGATTGGTTGTAGTTGGCTCCTCCCCCTCCGCTGTCGTATGGGTCACATGATTGCGACAGGTTTTGAAATACTACACTAGGTTCCGGGTAAGTACTGCGTCAGAATTTATTAAATGTTCGACGTTTCGACTCCTGCTTTGGAGCCATTATCAAGAGACAAAAGTGAAAAAGAGTTTCAGTTTCAGAGTCTAGATCGAACTCGGGCCCTCAATCTGCCTTCTCCCCAAGAGTCACTAGGTAACTGAACTGAAGGTGAATCTGCGCTGCTTCTTTTATTTATAGTTATCGGTCGATTAGGAGGGGATGTCGCGTGATGAAGAGGCTCTGTGGTGATTGGTTGGGTGTTGGTGGGCGTGTCTGGTATGTTTAATCTGGCAGTTACGGAGGTCCAAGCTGTGGGAAGGCGAGTGCTGTGATCGCGTCTATTCAGACAGAGAGGTCTTTTCTCTATTTCGATGGCTTCGCGAATAGTGGATGCCCTAAGAGAATTGAGAGATATGATAGTCCTACTGAAAGTTGATAGAGTGCCCTGTTTGAATATGGTGATGCGCGAGAGCTGAAGTCGGATCTTTTTTACGAACTGACAGAGAGTGTTCATATACTCGATGGTTAACGCGCCTATTGGTACGACCGATGTAGCTTTGTGGGCAATCGCGACATGAAATTTCGTAAACTCCTCGATCCTCGTTAGGTACTTTGTCTTTGGGGTTACCGGTTAAGTTGCCGATAGTTTGAGTGGTGTTGAAGACAGTCTTTATTTGATGTCGGTGTAAAATCCGTGCTATTTTGTCAGTGACTCCTCGAATGTACGGAAGGACGGCTCTTCGATGTTGTTGGTCTGTTTCTGACGGGGTTGGTGTGATTGGGGGTTGTTGAAATATTATGTTACTTTTCATTATTTTCAACAGTTTTCAGGTTAACTAAAACCTATGAAAGCGGGACAATATATTGTTTCTAGTCGATAACCTTCGTCATTTGTTAAATTATTCGAGATTTCAATCAAATGAGGGGAGCGAAACTGATGAAGGTTTTCGTCCAGAAACAATTTTACTTTATGGATCGTGAAATTCTTTTTAACTTTTTAGTTTCATTTATTTTTAAACTGCTATATTTTACTTATTTAATTCTCATTTGAGAGGTTTCGTGCAGATGTTTTTCATGTACTGATTTAATACTAAATTTATTAATAAAATTTGCTAATATTAAACTTTAGATTCATTATCAAAAAAGTCAGTGATCTTTTGGTAGTTATGCTATTTTTAAGATACAATATAAATTCGATGAGTAGAACAATATAACAAAAGGAACTCGAATTTCCTGAGTAAAAACTGATAAAAGAAAAGATACGAAGAAAAAAGACCATCAAGATCATCCTATCGATACATTTCTTCTTCAGTATGTTAAGGGCATGTGCTTACATCGTTAAATTCCCTTCTGAATATACCAATTAATTTTCTTTTTGCTCACTAACCTTTCACAGCAGAAATCTGTTCTAGCGCAGTGAAGTGTCTATGAAAGATTAATCACGGAATCAATTCCAATGTTAGTACGGGAATTTCAAGTTAACTAAAAGTCAATTTAATCTTCTATTAGAGAACTTTGGATTAGAAAAATATACAGGGTTATCGGGTAGTTTTATACCTTCATGCAATATTATTTGTCATGGAGGTCGCAGTTGAAAATTATATCGGCTAATAACAGAAAGTAATTTTACTTTACATCTACATCTACAAAATAAAAGCAGCATTTGATCTCGTCCTACAAGTGATTTATTTTTTCCTTATTTCAGGTTTCCTTCAACAAGCCTCTCGTCCAACCTGAAGTGATGACGGAATGAAATCATCTTTGACCTTCCTTTTGCTTTTGGTCACTTTAACAGCAGAAGGCTACCCTCAAGATGAAAACTGTCAAAATCGTATTCTTTCCAACACAATCGTTCCAACCGGGCTGAACTTCAACGCAACTGCTGTGGCAAAGAATGTTCTGGAAACTAAGAAACTAAATTTATCGAACATCGCTAGAGAGGTTTTCGAGAAGAACAAGGACGTCTTGGGTTTGGCCATAACTACGAAAACTAATCAAGGTCTCGCTCTGAACGTTTCTAACCGATTAAAGGTATTCAAAAATGTTACGAAAGAGACTGTGTTTTATTGGAATTCCTTGAATGCATCGAAGAGCGGTTGGGGTAGAGCTTTTCAGGAGTGTGAGTTCCTACGGACTTGGCTATACCCGTACCTTTTGAAGAACGAGAATGTCAGTGTGGGAGTTTTTGTGGAGGTCAAACTGGACAGATGCGATAAAGGACAGGATGAGATTTTCAACGAGAGCCATAGATGCGACGAAGAGACAATGCATGTAAGTATAATTCAATAAACACTATAATAGTGATTGTTTCTGTCTTTACTTGGTGAAAATCAATTCTAATTTTATATTAAAATAAACACACTTAGACAATTTTCACTTATATTTATTTTAATTAAACAAAACACTATAACACTATTGTAAGTGAAAAATTAATTCATGTAATATTGTGCAGTCTGATGAACCTTTAAGGATTTACATGAAACTTGACAGCAATGGTGATGTGTTTTTTAACCGAGTTCCAAAAAGGAGGAGGTTATCAATTCGTCGCGTTTTTTT
This sequence comes from Octodonta nipae, assembly GCA_034190945.1. Taxonomy (NCBI): domain Eukaryota; kingdom Metazoa; phylum Arthropoda; class Insecta; order Coleoptera; family Chrysomelidae; genus Octodonta; species Octodonta nipae. The sequence goes on from CM067218.1 coordinate 6,664,560, forward strand.
CTGTATGTATGTTACCTGATTTCTTCTCCTGTGGTGAACTATTTTGAATGAATATGGTCTTGTTTAATAGGGTATATATCCGGATTGGTGAAACTTCAAATTTTGGAAAAGAGTTCTACTGGTAAAGTGATAAAATTTGTAAATGAACACATGCGTGCATGGAAATTGAACAATATCCCTAACATATTGGTTGGAGTTTTCGAAAACTCCTTATGGATGTGTATAGTTTTTTAACGTTTAGTCTATTAAGGAAGATCTCTAAGTGATCCCATATACTTTTCTGAGACGTGTAACTTGCAGTTTTGCAGAAAATCGCCGAAAATTCCAAATTTCTTATCAAAAATTTCATCTAAATGACATAACGAACATTTCCTCATAAATAATTTAATTCCAACGTAATAGTACGGGAATTTTAGGCACTAGAAGTTTTAATTGAGAACTTGAAATTTTTCTATTTATCTCAAGCATATAGGTAGTAAAGCATAGTATTTTTTCGGTTCCTTAAATCAATGAGTACCAAGCTCGTTTTGTTTGTATATCAGGCAAATACCTATTTAAATGCAAATTTTTCCATTTTGCTAAGACGGTGGTTTTGGTTGTCACATTCTCCCGGCCTAATAGAAAATTCAGTGACAACACATGTAAAACCCTAAACAGCTATTTGGTGCGTTTTTACACAGGGTGTTTATTTATAGCAAACAAAATCACAAAGTGAAGTGATAGAAGGAGTTGCATTTATATGATGATTGAAATATAAGACGGAGTAGAATGATAGTGGGCCATAGGCAGCCATATATACAGTATGGTTGGAATATAGGGTGGAGTGGACTTTTGGTGGTATAAAAATGTTGAAAAAAATGTGGAATTAAAATTATATAGGGTGATTAAAAAACTGATATATGATGTGGACGTAAACACATCATATACAGGATGGTTGAAATATATGCTGGAGTTAAATTATATTTATACAGTGTGATTATTTTTTTTTATTTTATAGCCCATAAGAAGTTGCATAAAGTGTGGAGAGGAATTATTGTTACTCAGGTCGATAATATAAAATGTTAAAAATGAAATAATTTATGGGGTAGCCCACAAGGAGTTATATACATATATATGGTTGAAATATAGGACGGATTTGACTCCGTAAATATGGCAGCTAACAAATTTATGCTTGTCAGTGGGCAGTCGTATGTACCGGATGGTTGGTACATAGGTTGGAGTGGAATTATCTATAGTTATACAGGGTTGTCAAAAAAAGTTGAAAAAATGTTAGATGGCGTAGTCCATAAGGCATAAATATATTTTGGGCTTATTAAGTCAACGCGTACTAGTACATTTTGTTCGTAAAGGTTTACGTGTTAATTTAAATGAGAAAGTATCATTTTAATGTTGAGGCTTTCCATGTTACCTGGTTCTGTCTATTAAGGTTATACATACAAAATACAAAATAAAGAATGAAAACTACCTACTAAAAAGTTGAAAATCAAACATTAAAAACATATATAACCGACTTCTACCTATAACTAAAAAGCTAAACATAATTATTACAAAATACAACTCTAGTAATTATATATGGAGGGAGCGATCGTTAGATATATTCTTAAAGCGTACACTTCTGGAAGTGGCACGCAAGCGTTGTTGTTGTTTAGTGTCAAAATAGTCAATATAGTAGATCAGTATTGATTTTTCGGACGCGTTGCAGTAATTTTCATATTAATATGTGAATTTATTTATTTGATTAATGTATTATCATCACAACCTTCCCGAAGGTGTTGTGTAAAAAATTTTCAGACAGCGGACAATACAGAATGTATTAAATATTTAAGTTCTTCTAGGGTTGTTGGTCCTCTCTTTCCTTTAATATTCCTGAACTTGATTGAAACCGCAAATGACGAAAACTTTTAGGTTGCAAAGAACAATCTTCCAATTATTATATGGAATATTTTGCCAGGAGTGGTTCCAGCTAAAAATTTGGGGTGTCATTCATTTGTCAAAAATATTTTCTTTTTATTTCAATAGATTTATCAATATGTGTGAACAATTTTGGTCATTACATCTACTTCTCCAATTTCCTCACAACTCTGTTTCTTATATAAATTTCCTTTTACCAATTTTATGAAATAGGGTCGAATTTCGACCACTGGGCGACCACTAGTTATTGTAAATACAATGATGCCTTAAGTTTAAATAAGGTAAAGAGAAAATAGTCAAAAGATATATCTTAAACGAAAAAGAAGCACTTAAAGTCTTTGTGCATTAAAGATTTGTTGGATTACACACTGAGTGATAAATAATTTTAATTGTTTTAAAAGAAATGTGTCAACTGTATGTCAAAAATTATGTATTTAAAAACTTTAATTAATTTACAAGTCATATGTCCTTTTGCAGATATATTTTTAATTAAGAATTAAATTACTCATTAGGACTTATTTTCTTTTACAAATCTGGTCACACTAATTGACAAACATACTATAGCGACAACTTTCCTTTTCTTTGAAAATGACGGTATTGTTTAGTAGGTATGCTGTCTTATACTTGGTAAACATTGATGTACAATTAATTTAATTAATTAATTAATTAATTAATTAATGTAACTTCAAACTTCAAAATGTCAAATACACATAATTTTACGTATTAATGAAGAGACTAGAAGTTGGAAGTTTTGAATAAACATAACGAGAACAGGTTGAATAACATTTGCATAGCACAGCTTTTGAAAACAAGTCAGTGCATACACGTTTGTAAGATACAAACACATATTTTGTGTATTCAGATGTACCTACTAATTATATTTCGTTTATATAATATGGCTTCAAGGGACTAATAGTTGTGTAGAAGGAATTTCGGAGAAGCTCCTATGTAGTTTCCTGACATGAACATACTCGTATAATGGTTTTGAATTGTCATAATAATAATATGGAATTCAAAGAATCGCCGCAATATTAATGCTGTGAATTACAAGAGTACAATTTTAAAATTTATCAATAATTGTAATTTCGTTGATAATAAAAATATTGACAGTACACAGTTTCATTATTTAGGCATTTTTGTTCTTAGTTTAACAAATATTTCGTTGAACCAGGCATTGTGGCAAAATTAGTCAGCATAAACTTGAACAAAATTTATCTTTTAAATCACAAAAGAGAGGTAAACTGAGGCTGTTTAAATTTTTAAACATTGGATTGAGTTGACTGATACTTGGTGGAAGTTGAAATTCATTATGATTTGAATAATACACTTATTACAAACTTACACTTTATTTAAAAAAAAATTGTTTCGCGTCCGATGGAGCTTAATCATACAATGGTAGTATCTTAAGAAATTCAATACTTATAAACTAAATAGAATATAAAAAAGGGAGTTTACAAATGTTTCTTTAATCTTCTAGTTGTGTTAATATTACTAAAAAATAAGGATAAACAATAAAAGGGATATATCAGATTATGGGTTTTTCCAGATGTAATTTACACAAAGACCTACCATTGAATATGAAGGTTCAATTTTTATGGTTCTAGTGTGATCCAGGTAAACCGTAATAGCTAAATGTTTGCCTAATTTTGACATTTATTTCATAAATTATTACATTTAATATTAACTGATTATGTAAATAAATTTAGTAATGGGGACTTATTAAGATCTATTTGGTCATTGAGTAAATTTTCCGAGTATTAGTTTTATACCTTTATTTTCTGTATGTAGGATTTTGAAATCGTGGTCAAAATTATGATTGTATAAATAGTTTTGTTTTAGACTTAAGGACAGAAAATTTATAATTTCTTGTTTTTTAATAAAATTTATATTGTCTGAGGAAAGTAAATTTTCTACTAGGTTAATGGTTTCTGTAATTGGAACGCTTGGGAACAAATTCGTAAAACTATTACATATCCAGGTTCCCCTAGTGATAATATTTCAAAATTTTTAAATCAGCAAAACATCAAAGTTAGCTATAGAACCAATAACTCTCTAGGCAAATGAATTAAGAACAATAAGAGTAAAACAAATAAACTCAAATCATCAGGAGTTTATAAATTATCATGCAAAGATTGCCCTAAATCATATATAGGTCAAACAGGTAGATCTTTTCAGACAAGGTTAAATGAACATCGCAATTCTTTTATAAAAAATAAACAACATTCCAATTACGCAAAACATTTACTTGAATACAATCATAATTTTGACCACGATTTCAAAGATCTACATACAGAAAATAAAGGTATAAAACTAAATTTATTAGAGAAGATTGAAATTAATCGTTTAAAATACTCAGAAAATTTACTAAATAACCAAATAGATCTTAATAAGTCCCCATTACTAAATTTATTTACATAATCAGTTAGTATTAGATGTACTAATTTATCAAATAAATGTCAAAATTAGGCAAACATTTAGCTATTACGGTTTACCTGAATCACCCTCAATGGTAGGTGTTTGTGTAAATTACATCTGGAAAAAACCATAATCTGATATATCGCTTTTATTGTTTATCCTTATTTCTTAGTAATATTAACACAACTAGAAGATTAAAGAAACATTTGTATACTCCCTTTTTTATATTCTATTTAGTTTATAAGTATTGAATTTCTTAAGGTACTACGATTGTATGATTAAGCTCCATCGGACGCGAAACAATTGTCACATTTTTTTTTAATAAGTAATAAGTGTATTACTTAAATCCTCTGTTTAAATTTTTGTTTGATCTGGCCATTTTCTGTTTGTCAAAATTCCAGTTCGTATTCATAATAGATGATTTGCTGGTAGAAAAGATCAATATCTCATCATCTAATAAAGAAACCCAAATATTTCTTGTATCAGAAATAATTGCTAATTAATTGCTCATCAACTACGCAAAACAAAAATTTGTTGTTCGAACCTCTTAAGGAAAATTATATCACATAAGACTTACTCTACATCAGCCGCAACTCTGGATCTAATAAAGATATCGGATACAGTATTAATTGCTGGTCAACGACCCCATTAGGAATTTTTTTTCTCCAACCCCTTCTATGTCTAGTGTGGCTTAAAACTTATTCTACATTCGCCATACCCATATCTCCGGTCTAATAAAGATATCCGGATGTTTCTGGTGGAAAAATTAATTATCTTTAAAAGACTAACCATTAAATTTATTATATAGCATGGATCATATTTTTTTTCGGTAGTAGGTACCAACCTTCTTCTTCTCCATATCAAGTATTAGGCCTGTTACGCACCCCATCTCTTTCTTGGTCTATCATTACTTCTCCTGCCTCTACATTTATAATTTTATCATCTTATATTCTATCTACATGAATTTTCCATTTTCTCCTATGTTCTGTAATTCTTACCTTTAAAAATGTTCAGTTCCCTTCTTATATAATCATTTCTAGATATTGTTCCATTAGTTGATGGTGGAAGCCATTACTTTGTGATATACTATCATTATGATTGTAGAAAAACGAATTACTTTGTTTTATATCACTAATTTATTTTTTAATAAATAAACATAAAAACCGTGACTAGTTTCGATAATACTATGTCATACGTTAGCCTTACTTATTTTGGAACCACAAGTGAGAGAATAGCGAAACTTTTGTCAAAGCATAATATTAAAGTTAGTTTTAGATCCCAATCAAAATTGTCAAATCATATTTTTAACGCCAAAGATAAAATAAGTGATAAGTTCTTAAAATCTGGAGTATACAAACTAAAATGTTCAGAGTGCAATAGCTTTTACCTTGGTATGACCTGTAGAAATTTCAATATTCGATATCTTAAACACTTACGTTCCTTTAGATTAAATAAAACTGATTCAACATTTGCAAATCATTTTCTTACTACAGGGCATACATTTCCTAAATTACAAGAAACAGAGATCATTCACTATAACAATTTTAAGCCATTTATTGAAACACTTGAGAACATAGAAATTTACAAAAGCCATAATAATTCCGTTTCTTGCAATTTACTACTTAACGAGCAGGTAGATTTTAAAAATAGCATCCTATTTGAAATTTTTAATAACTAATAATCAAAAATGATATATTGAAATTTTCTTAATTAGTTTACCACTTTGTTTCTATGCAATATTCTTATACACAAAAATGCCATATTTATGTAATCCTTCCGAGAATTTAACACATACCTACTGTTGTAGACAAGACCCTTCGGTCTGTTTCAAAATGTTTTGTCGTCATTCATGAATTTGTTTCCGTTTGAAAATGACATAGTATTGTCGAAACTAGTCACGGTTTTTATGTTTATTTATTAAAAAATAAATAAATAAATTAGTGATATAAAACAAAGTAATTCGTTTTTCTACAATCATATTGTTCCATTACTTTGGTCTCTCTGATGTCATTAATACCTGTATAAAATATCTTGGAGTTTTCATCAATGGACATTTAAAATGGACAGGACATATAACTCACATATTAAAAATAATAGGAACGTTAATTCACAGATTCTGTAATCTCAGAGATATTCTAAGCAGAAACCTTTTAACCATACTGTACACTTCATTTGCAGAACAAATAATTAGATACTGCATAACTGACTCGTGAGGAGCCTATAAAGCAAAAACTAAGAATAAACTGGTCAAAATTTATTTATGAAAGCAACTGTCATTAAGTTTTTACTAGTAGTGTAACTATTAATACGTACAAAATCACAACGTCAAGTGACCCAGAGTCAGTTGAAGATGGAAGAAGAGTTTTGAATATGAATAATCTTTTTCTATTTCTTCAAATTCCTCATATACGACATATCACTACTTACATGTGTAAAAATGGAAAACTATATCTGTACCTACATATATATGTTTTTTTTTTGAAAATGAAAAAAAATTGAATAAGCAATTGTGAAAACGGTATTTTGGTTTAATTTAATTCCTTTCTTGAATTTATTTCTCCATTCTTTTACGGTGTCGTCTATACATATGTTAAATAAAGTTGGAAAATACTACATCCTTGTCTGACACCTTTCTTTGTGATTATTTCTGCTCTTTCTATTCAGTTTATATTGATTAATACTATAGTATTGTGGTTCTTATTGCTCTTATTAGGTGTCTTGAATATCATTTTTTATTTTTATGTTTTCTTGAGAAATTGCAAATTACATTTTTAATACATATTTTAAAGCCATTGACAACTAAGTCAGAATCGAATTTAAAACGTTTGGTTTTTTTTCAATATACAACTTTTTATTTGGTTATTGGTGTCTCATGCTCCTCGTCTGTTTATCTCGGTTTTGACTTTAGGGCTCTTTGAATATTTCGGTCTGTAAATCAGTTTTGTCTCAGAGCTGATTTTAAACTGTCCATTTCCTGTTTGATGTTATCCTGGTCAGCTAGTCTTTGTGATCTGGTTACTAAAGTCTTGACGACGGCTTGTAGTTGGGCTGGGTGGTGATGAGAATTAGCATGAAGGTATCTGTTGGTGTGAGTTGCTTTTCTATATACTGTATTTACCGTATGTCAATGGTCCACGGACAGTATTGCAAGAATTCTACGTAGACACAATATCGATACTATTTTCAATACAGACAGAAAAATAAGCACGGTGTTGAGGACTCCGAAGACGAGGATCACTTTAGAACAACAGGGAGTGTACGATATTCCATGTGCAGACTGTCATAAAACCTATGTGGGGCAAACTAACAGAAGAATTCAAGCTAGACGTGATGAACACCACAACGCTATAAGAAAGCAGGAAAAAACAACATCCATTGCGGAACACGCCACCACGACGTCACACCGAATAGACTTTGAGAACACCAGAGTACTGGCAAATATAGAACACCCGAAATCAAGACGCGTAAGAGAGGCAATTGAAATAGCGAAGAGGTCTCACAGTCTAAACGCACGCAATGAAATCCAGAATTTATCGAATTGTTGGAAAATTCTATTAAACACAGTACCGGCCTCTACCCGTCCTATAACAACTCAACCGGATATATATATATATATATATATATATATATTGGTTTAGACGAATGAGCACTCTGTCTAAACCGACACCATGACAGCACCCGCTTTCCTGCAGGATGGAGCTCTGTAATAGGCAGACTAAACCAACCAACACCCCACCAGACTCATCACGTGACATCCCCTTCCAACCAAGCGGCAACTATAAAAGAATGCAGAGCAGATGCTCACTCAGTTCAAGATTTTCTTCGCATTTCTATCTGATCCTACTTTGAAGTGAACACCTGAATTTTAAATGAATTTGTTCTAACCCACGCGTCCGTACTAAATGTAATTTGTTGTTGCAAAAAAACCACAGAATTCTTCAAATAAAAATAGTCACCAACTTCAAATTTTCAATAATGTTCGACTAGACCTCATCAAGTAGAAACCTCTTAGCGTGAAACTAAGTTCCCTAATCACATTGAAATTCTACTAAAGTTGAGAGTGTAGTGTCACACACAAGTCTCACGCTTCAGTCTCGGCTACCTAATTAATTATAAAATGAAAGGGAGCAAACTTCTCGGTTTGGAACTCCAAACTCTAAACTGACACAGTCGCTCGGCAATATCGACACAGATCTTTTGATCAGTTCAGGCCATTATGCAGTTACTCTCGGAAAATTCGACTTGGAAGTTGCTGCCAAGAAACTTTCGGGAGAGTGTGTGCAATAGACCAGTTTCGAACACATCAACGAACTTTGGCCCGTACATTCAAAACTTCTTCGGCATTAAGTTGAAATTGCTCGAATTCTTTCGGTTCTTAAGATACTAGCAGAGGGCAAATTTATGAGCAAAAGAGGTAGAAGTTTTCCAACTACAGAAATAAATATTATTCTATTGTACAGTTTGATTAGTTTTTGCTTATTCCTTATTTGAATCGTTTGCCATAAAACCCCAGCTTCAAAGAAGTTATTATTCACAATATCTATCGGACCATTTGGATCGTCTGGAAGAAAATTTGTGTATCACCGGCAATGATGCCAAACTTCATTAATCAACATACTCCTCTACGATATTATTACGTTCATATAAATGCTGTTATTTCAATATTGTTTGGAGAATCATTTTTCCTTGCTTTCAAAATAGGCCTCAGTTTTTGCGTCTCTTATTCCTACTATCTTTTGGAGATTTCACAGTCTATTGAATACAATACAATAAGTTTCGCACCTTCATCAATTACCGTTGAATTATCTGATTAAAATCTCGTATAATTATTTAATAATAATAATAATAATTTCAAATACAGAGACAATGGGACATCAACAACACTCGAACGGTACCAATTGTTATGTCAACAACTGGAGTAGTCCCAAAACATCTATTAAACAATTTGAAATACCTCGGTCGGGACGAACATCTTTATCAACTGATGCAAAAAGCCGCCCTGTTAGGAACAGCCCGGACGGTCCGAAAGCTCATGAGAAACTGCAGCCACGACGCCAACCACGGGCCTGATAACCTGGCAAGGGCTCCCACAGAGCTAAACCCTTTTGATATATAGTAATCTGGAGTTTAGTGAATTTTCCCCTAAAGGTACGCTATGCGTGTCTTAGAGGGAGTGTGCTGCCATACAGTGTACGGTCAAATCGGAAAAGTTTATTTTGCAACGTATGATCACTTGACTATGAAAAAGGACCTAACAGCAGAGTTTTATAGAAGGATACGACGACAGTTGAAAACCAAACTAAACAGTAAAAATCTGTTTCAGGCTATTAACACCTATGCATGTTCAGTGCCCAGTTACTCTTTCGGTATCGTTAATTGGTGCAAGACTGACATTGAAAAATTATAACGGAAAGTTCGAGTTTTACTAACAAAAGCTCAAGATCACCATCCAAAGAGCTCTGTTGAACGTACAACTTTGCCACGGTATGAAGGAGGAAGAGGATTGGCAGATCTAAGCAAACTATTAGATCAACAAATTTCTATTTTGCGTAGTCATTTCCAGAAACTCGCAGAATTTTCTGATCTATACAGAGTCATGTGCCAGGTTGATGACTCAACGCCACTGCGACTGACACAAAAACATGTCCAATTACACCACCAGACCACTGATCAGAAACTGCTGAAATGGAAAGAGAAGCTCCTTCATGGAAGACATATAAATGGCGTCAACCAAGATGATTATGTCGACAGTGCAGCGTCGCACTACTGGTTGATCTCTGGTCATATGTTTCCTGAAACGGAAGGCTTTATATTGGCAATCCAAGGTCAAGTAATCCCAACTAAGAACTATCTAAAGTACATCGTTGAAGACCCTTCTATTAACAACGACAGATGCAGGTACGGTTGCCAAACATCTGAGTCTATCCAGCATATTACAGGAGGTTGTCAAGCGTTCGCTGCAACTGAATACAAAGAACGACACCATGCTGTGGCTAAAATACTGCACCAGGAACTAGCACCAGGAACTAGCACTGAAACTTGAACTATCATAGTCGGAAGATTACCATACTATAAATACAAACCAGAATCTGTTTTAGAAAATAACAACTACAAGCTGTACTGGGATCGCACGATACTGACTGATCGGATTGTTGCCCACAATAGACCAGATATAGTTTTGGTAGATAAAGTCGCTCGGAAAACAACTTTAATTGACATAGCAATTCCTAGCAACAATAATATAAATATCAAGCAGGCTGAGAAAATAACCAAATATAGGGATTTAGAATTTCTAATAAAGACTCAGTGTACTGTACTGTACCAATTATTATGTCAACGACAGGACTAGTTCCAAAAGATCTATTAAATAATTTAAAATACCTCGGTCTGGATGAACATCTTTATCAACAAATGCAAATGTTAGGAACAGCCCGGACGGTCAGGAAGTTTATGGGAAACTGCTGCCAGGACTCTAACCACGGGCGTGAAAACCTGGCAAGGGCTCCCACAGAGCTAAACCCTTTTGATATCTAGGATATCTAAGGTTTAATGAATTTTCCTCTAAAGGCACGCTATGCGTGCCTTAGAGGGAGTGTACTTCCATACATTGTATGGTCAAGTCGGGGGTTTATATAAAGAGAAGGTATAAATATAAAAAAATATCAAAAATTAAATGAAAAATGTTTGAAATTTTTGAAATCTTTGAAATTTTTGAAGTTCTTGATAGTTTTGAAATTTTTGAAATTTTTGAAATTTTTGAAATTTTTGAAATTTTTGAAATTTTTGAAATTTTTGAAATTTTTGAAATTTTTGAAATTTTCGAAATTTTTGAAATTTTTGAAATTTCAAAAATTTTTGGATTTTTTGAAATTTTTAAAATTTTTGAAAGAAATTTTAAAAAATTCGGTATTTCGTACAAAGAACTTTGTATAATATTTTATCGGGAAATATAAAGCTACATCTGGAGATTTGATAATACATTGATGAAGGTTCCAAATGGTTTGTATCTCGAAAAGATAGTATCACAATTTCTTCAGTAAGTAGTAGGTAGTTAACCTACGAATTGATTGGTGTGTCTTTGTAGGCTAGTTTTCCTTGGAACTTCCAGATTCTCATTAGCGCCAAACTGCATTCCCTGTAGCATCCTTTTGATGTCGGCAAAATACAGTAGTAGCGTAACTCATTCAAGTTATCCTACACTATAATAATCCAATAATTATATAATACTAACTTTTCGAGATTTTTCAATATATTGTCTTCCTGGATGTGGGAATTCATTTCGCGATAAAATACCAGTAGGTACTTATATCTCATATTCTCTATTAATAATTATTTCTTTCGCAAGATAGTTGAGCACAAAGTATCCTGTGCTTTTCAAAATACGAATTCTATTGCAGTTCAGTTGGCTTTTGAGTTTTTAGTCGCTCTAGACGAATAAAATGTGGTGCTACAACTGCACACTTAGGATTTCCTGGGTGGACCACGTTAACAACAAGGGGTGCTATGCCGAGGCGGTAAATCGGAAACTTGAATACTTAGTTCACATAATGCCCAATCAGCATCGATATGGCCCACTACAACTAATTCTGCAAGGAAAGATTTGCGGCAGAAACAGTCCAGCAAGAAGGAGAATCTCTTTTTGAAACTGCAGTCAAGAAAATCAGGATAGCTATGTTAATAGCCAACATCACAAAGAGATGGGCACTATAAGAAGAAGATGAACTTTACGAAAAATTCTCCAATCAGCAGATGATCATTTTTCATTCAGTTGTATAGTAGCAAATCTACGTTTAATCTATTGCCACATACTGACATAAGAAATCGTTTTCATCTCGCTTGAACATCCCTAGACTGGGCCTTGTTTTTTTTGTCTACCACGACACCCATTTAGAGAGCAAGTTAAGTATTCTCACATTTTTGTATAAAAATTGTAATCCCATAAAACACATAAAATATACCAAAATGTCACTAATTCAGTCCTTTCATCGCAAAAATTTGGCATATCAACTCGTTAGTTATTTTCGTTAATAGCTATGGAAACACCTAAGATGTTTGTCATTTGTAAATTAAAATATTTGTCAAATATTTTAATTTACATCTTAGAATTGTGCCTTTTTTATCCGTAGTTTCTTAACCATTGACACGGGGTCTGATCTAGACCACGAAACGTTTTGAATATACAGCAAATTTCTTTAAACTGTGGTGTTATTTCCCAAGAAGTACTTAGACATTGAAAAATATGCCACAAGTATCATTCAGAAAACATCAAATAGGAATTTTGATTAGAAATTAAAGTATCTTTATTTTTGTTAATTTCTAACATTGTTATCAAACAGAAGTAATTAGAATTAAAAACTGCTCTAAAAATTGTATAATATGTATTTATGTAACTTTTCCAACTATATACCAGGTTTCAAGAAATTTATCAATTTTCTTTTTTTTAATATCTCAAATTGTAATCAAACAAAGTTTATTAGAATTGAAAACTGCAACCAAATGTGCTGTATTATTAAAAATTGTAATAACTTGAAAGTTGATTGGAAATAAATCGAAATAAATGTCAGTTAATCAACTTCAAGACTGTTTGCCTTCATAAGTTGGATTCAAATGGAAAACGTTCTTATGAATATGATTTAGAGAAAAAATTATTCTGCAAACAATATTTTTTGCGTTGCTTAACAGTAAAATACCTTTATATTTCATAATATATAAAGTTCTTATCAAACAGCGGCAATAAGAATTATAAAATGCATCTAATTATGCCACAGTACCTTTATTTTTAATGATAACTCAACTTCTTATCAGACAGTATCATGGTGTATCAATTAAATCTTTATAACGATTTATTCTAAGATTCCGCGGAGAGGGGACAATTAAATGAATGGCAGTCTAATTAACAGATATAAAGAATGATGATACTTAGATCGTCTACAATATAGTGGATCCACTTAAATTAGAATTATATACAAAATTTTTTTAATACATATAGGAAATATCGAGAAAGTTAATTAGATTTGAAAAATACATCCAATAAAGTCACTAAAAATTGTAAAATAAATACATACATTTAAAAACAAAAAAAAACAAAAACCGACTTAAAAAATAACTTAATTAAAAAGCATGAAATATTTTTTTCTATAACAATTAAATTAAAATTTCTGCCAAATTTACGGGTGTTTATTAAGTACCACCCAACTTACAAATTTATTTGTGTAGGTCAGGTTAAGTTAAGTTTATTATGAGATTATTGATTTCATAATATTTTTTTTTTCAATTGAATAACCAAAATATCTGCAATATGTCTCCTCTCTTCTAAAATTAGTTTAACGTGATATTCAGTTTCTACCGAGTCTTTCCATCACTGCCGTTTTGACAGTAACTGCTAGCGACAGCAATCGGATAATTTCGGAAATGATTTGCCATCTGATATCATTAACCGATTTTATATTGTCTCGAGAGATTCAACATTCATATTATATAACAACCTCGTTTTCTGTTCCAATTTTCGTTAGAGGCTTTGTTTATGTTGTCGGTCAAGCCGACTGGCAGGTAAAATATCTACCCCGGAAAACTGTTCGCCGAGCTATGTGTCAAGAACAATGTAGTTTGCTGTTCCAGATTGGATGCCGTGCATATCAATTACATCCAATCTCCGGAAATTATATTACGAAATATAATATAAGCATTAGCAGCACAGGAATGAAATGGGTATTTGATGTACAATTTGTATCGTTCTGTTCTATTTTGATGAATCCGAACTAATGACGGAGTGGTGGAAAATTAGTTTAGTTTGATCTAGTAGTTTGAGTTGTCATTTACATTTGGGGTCGGGGATATGTGGAGTGTCCTTGATTTTTCCTTACGGTTCAAACGGAAATATCTATTTGAAATTATTTATAACAAAACTAAATACAAATAATAAAATAATAACACGAATTTTAAATAATAGTGACTTCAAATAATTTGGTCAGGTGCGAGTTGGACTCGCATACTAAGGGTTTCGCACATTTAATACAATATAGGTGAATCAAAGTAAATATTTTTCTAATATTCCAGTTCCAGACAAGCAGTAAATGAGTTTTTTTTATATTTACCTTAATATATTTCAAACTAAACGTTTTAAATTTATAAAAAATATACACTGTTATTTCTCACACAGTCTATATGATTCACTGGATTTGTATAAAAATATTTATGTTATTTTCTAATTGGCCAGAAAATTAAGATTAGGTTTTTTTTTAATTTTACCAATAATTTTTCAAAGAAGCCCTATATAAATTTTATGAAGATAAATGAGAGAATGACTCAAATTGTAAATAATAAATTATTAAATCATTTAAACAAATATAAATAAAATATATTTGAATTTTTATTATGATTATTTTCATTTGATAAATTACCTTACAGGTGCACTTTATAAAATAGAATTTTATTTTCCATTTTTTTTCTTAATGGGTTGTATTTTGTATATTTTGTAATAACTTTTTAACATATTATTTTAAAAATATGAAAAATATATACTTATATTCCTAATTCATTTACCTGAAATTTAATGTTTCATTTAATTCTGTAATATGGACCCCACATTTAATAACAAAGTTGTTTTCTTATTTTTGTTGTAAAATTCAAGTGAGGCCCTATATTTCTATTTTTTTCAAAATTTTAGGTCCTGTAGTTTCTATGATAAAGTAAATAGTGGATATTTTATATTTTTGTTTATAACAAATGATTTTAAAAGTATAGAAAATATTTATTTGTATTTCTCAGAATGAGTCCTTTCATTTAATATATTAAATGATGCTTAAAAAAATGATTTCTTATTTTCCATTTAATTCTATAATTTGCCCCCCAAAATTAATAGTGGGGATTTCTAATTATTTATTCTATAAAATTCAAGTAAGGCCCAATAGCCCTAATTTTCTTCAAAATTTTAGGTGTGCTATGGTTTCCGAAATGAAGGGGGGAATGAGTAATTTTTAAATATTTCTGTTAATATCTTTTAAAGAATTTATTTTAAAAATATCAGAGAAATATATTTGTGTTCTTGATAATGAGACCTTTTATTTGTTATATTGAATGATGCCCTTAAAAATGTTAATTTTTTATTTTCTGTTTAATTCTATAATTAACCCCCCAAAATTAATACTATGGATTTTTACTGTAAAGTCCAAGTAAGTCCATATAAGTCTATTTATTTTTAAAATCATTTTTAAATATTTTTATTAATATTTTTTAATTAATTTATATTTTTCGTCATAATTTTTTCATTTAATTCAGTAATTTGCCCCCCAAAATGACTATTAGGGTTCAGGTGAAGCCCTATATCTTTCAAAATTTTATCGCTTATAATTTATAGATAAGGGGGGTACTGATTTTTTAAATATTTTTGTTAATATCTTTTAAAAATATGAAAAAAAAAATATTTGTATTCGTCATAATGAGCTTTCGATTTGATATGTAACATGATGCGGTAGAAATAATTTTAATTTTAAATTTTCCATTTAATTATGTAATTTGCCCTCCAAAATTAATATCTGGGTTTTGGTTAAAATGAGGACCTATATTTCTATTTTTTTTAACTTTAACATTTTTTAGTTTCGGACATAAGGGGGGGGGGATTTTTCTATATTTTTGTTAATACATTTTAAACTAATTATTTTTAAAATTTGAAAAAAAATATTGTTTTCTGAATGATAATTGTGGCATCTCTGGTTTTTATTTTTTCTTAATTTTTGGGAATAACACCACATAAACTTGAGAGTCTGTATATTTCAAAAGTCCAAACGTTTCAAGGTCTAAATCAGACCCTTTTTTGAAAATGGGGTCGGACAAGTAGTACTAACTTTCGTAGAAAATAATTTTTGAAATTTTTTGCTGTGATTATAATTCTGTCATTAATATAATATTATTGTCACAATAGTCCGAAAGTATTGTGCAATAAATCATCAATCAGTAGACAATAGAAATTACATAAAAGATTAAAGTTTTCATTGGGTTGTTTGTTATGTCTATTTTTGAAATCGTCTGTGTGTAAATGACGGAAACTTTTAGGTTACAGAGAAAAATATGCAGATAATTACATCGAACACAGTGCATAGACACTATTACATTGTCATAATAGATAGGACATATTTATGTAAAAAATAATCCTACAATAATATACATAAGCAAACTATTAGATCAACAAATTTCTTTTTGTGTAGTCATTTCCAGTAAACTCGTAGAATTTTCTGATCTACACAGGATCATGTGCCAGGTTGATGACTCAACACCACTGCGACTGACACATCAACAAGTCCAATTGCACCACCAGACGACTGATCAGAAACTGCTGAACTGGAAAGACAAGCCCCTTCATGTAAGACATATAAATGACGTTAACCAAGATTATGTCGACAGTGCAGCGTCGAACTACTGGTTGATCTCTGGTCATATGTTTCGTGAAACGGAAATCTTTATATTAGCAATCTAAGATCAAGTAATTCCAACTAAGAACTATCTATAGTACATCGTTAAAGACCCTTCTATTAACAACGACAGATGCAGATATGGTTGCCAAACATCTGAATCTATCCAGCATTGCACAGGAAGTTGTCAAGCCTCCGTTGCAACTGAATACAAAGAACAACACGATGCTGTGGTAAAAATTCTACACCGGGAACTAGCAGTGAAACTTGAAGAACTATCACAGTCGGTGAAATTACCATATTATAAATACAATCCAGAATCTGTTTTAGAAAATAACAACTACAAGCTATACTGGGACCGTACGATACTGACTGATCGGACTGTTGCTCACAATAGACCAGTTATAGTTTTGGTAGACATAGTCGCTCGGAAAACAACTTTAACTGACATTGCAATTCCTAACAACAATAATATAAATATCAAGCAGGCTGAGAAAATAAGCAAATATAGGGATTTGGAATTTCAAATAAAGACTCAGTGGGAGTTGAACAACACACGAACTGTACCAATTGTTATGTCAACGACAGGACTAGTCCCAAAACTCTATTAAACAATTTTAAAAAAATTATGCGAAACTGCCGCCAGGACTCCAACCACGGGCCTGAAAACCTGGCAAGGGCTCCCACAGAGCTAAACCCTTTTGATGTCTAGGATATCTGGGGTTTGGTGAATCTTCCCCTATGGCCAAGTCCGGGATACATAAACAAAAAAATATTTCTACAATTGTAAGCCAAAGGAAATAATAGGGTTAGCAAATGCTTGGCCTACTGTTCTAATTTCGCCGCAACTCTATTTCTTATAGACAAAATAACGTCAATAACATAATTTTAATGAGTTTAGGTCGAATATCGACCACTGGGCGACCGGTAGTTAATTAAAATAGTTAAATATTTGTAGCTTTATACAATTTTGAGTTAAATCTAGACATCTTAACTATATAAGATTTAAACTCATTGTCAGTTCTCTATGTCATTCAATTACCCAACTGAATTCCCCATTTTCATTTACTCGAATAGTCTGACTAGATATTGTTTTGAAGTGCTCATATACGTGTCAATTTAGTCTGGAGCAAGTAACATAAACGTTATTGAATGCGACGGTGTTTTCGAAATAGAAAAGAATTTCCAGTGAGAATGAACCCCATTGCTGTGCAATTGTTCTAATACACGAAGCAGCAATTGCTGGGAATAATCTTGGTTTAAATCCTGTAGATACAATAAAAATAAAATAACGCAAGATGCGATGGAGACGTCTTATTCGGTTTTGTTTGACAGTTAAGAGAATATATGTGAACCAGCAATGATATTGTGTAACTTCAGGAATTTCAATAAAGATTATGTGAGTACAAAAAATTGGAATTTTCATATAAAACCTTCCGAATTTGATACGCATTGTAGATTTGTAAAAAAGTTTTTGATGAAAAATTCTTTCATTTGTATATTCATGCTATATTTCGTTTTACTAGAAAGGTTGCCTGTGGGCTGTTGTATTACAGTTTCGTATTTTCATAACCGACTTCCAAAAAGGAGTAGGATTTCAATTCGGCCTAATTTTTTTGTATGTTACCTGATTTATACTCCTGTTGTGACACCAATTTGAGTAGTTATTTTTTGGTTTAATAGAGTAAGGATCCGAATTAGTGAAATTTCAAATATGAGAAAAAAATCCTATTCATAAAGATATAATACAATCTCGGATTAAACACATGGAAATCGACCAATTTAGGTTTTGATTTGTCAGGTCGATTTCTCCAAAACGCATTACCGGTTTCTGTATATGTAGTTTTTTAAAGTGCATTTTAGTACAGACGATCTCGAGGTGGTCTTATACGTCTATGACTTGTACAGATGTTTGGACGCATCTATTCCTAAGTACATAGTGAGAAACGCGTAGAAGTTTAGAAAGTATCCTCACTGGTTCACATTTAATTTAGTACAAATGATCAAAGAGGAAAACCACCTACATGCTCTTAAAACGAGCGGTAAGGCAAGCTTATCAAATGTCAATGAGCACAGGTTATTGAGGTGTGATATTAAAAAACAGACCAGAACAGATTTTGAAAATTATAAAAGACAATTGTCAATAATATCGATAGAGATCCCAGTACCTTCTGGTCATTCATTCGAGGCAAATCACATGATGGTGGTGTGCCATGGAGGATGACTTCGAATAACGTTAACTTGACCGATGGACAAAGCATTGCAGATACCGTTGCACAATATTTTCATTCTGTGTTTGAACCAAGGTCGATCGACCAGCCAGGTCTTTATTGTGAGGGGGTTTTAGTTTTCCTGAAATAACTGATAATGATATTCTTTCCAGCATAAAAAGTTTCAAGCCTAAAAAAACAACTGGCCCTGATGATATACCACCATATATCTATAAAGGGTGTGCCGATCTGTTGGTTACTCCTCTAAAATATATCTTTAATCTAGCTCTAAAACCGCGATGGTTTCCTGATAAGTTTAAAGAAGCAATTGTAACCCCAATCTCCAAAAAGGGGCAGAGGGAAAAAATTCATGACTATCGACCTATCAGCTTATTAAACAGCTTAGCTAAAATACTTGAAAAAATTATATATAACTTCATACTTGCCCACATAGCTGACAAAATTTGAAAATACCAAAATGGTTTTCTTCCTAACAAGTCAACAGTTACAAATCTATATAGATATATAGATAGATCTCTGAATATGTGTCGGAGGCAATTCTAAACAAACAACAGCTGGATGTCATATACACAGATTGTGCAAATGCATATGATAAAGTGGATTTTAGTGTTTTGATAAAAAAACTGTCGGTTCTTGGTTTTTTAAGTGAAGTATTGTCATTCATAATTTCATACTTACTCGCACGAACCCAAAGAGTAAAGGTACTATCTTCTCCCATCATTATATTGCCACCCCCAGGGTAGCATCTTGGGTCCTCTCTTGTTTTTGATTTTTATCAATGACTTACCCGATAGCCTGAAGACCAGTGTTGGGTTGTTGTTTGCTGATGATTTCAAATTATTTAAATCCATTAATGGCATAAATGATGTTGTTGCACTTCTAAATGACTTGAATTTGGCGCGTAATTGATTTAAAGAGAACAAAATGTTTGCTAATTACAGCTATTACTATCGTTATCGTTATCATTATACAAGATGGTTCAAAAATGTTATATGTAATAAGCAGTTTTATGTGCTTACATAAAGTCGTTGAAATATAAGGCATTGTAGAATTGTAATTAAATAGGATGGTTAAAATAGTTTAGAAACTAAATAATTTTTGGGTAGTCATACTCAGTTGCATATACAGGGGGTTAGAATATAGAGTGGAGTGGAGAGAAATTATAGTTATAAATGTTGGTTAGAAAAATATAAATTGTTTGTGATTATTAGCGTTTGTGTAATATATTATTGTTAATCCGAAAAATAGGAATCGTAAGTAGGGATTTTGTATTCCTAGAAGCTTCAATTAAGAGAAATAACGTTAATAGTGTTGATCAGACTCCCACATCACTTATGTGTATGAGTAATAAGTCAACAATGAGTTTACTAAACTGTGATCCACAAAGTTTTGAAAAAGCTCTTAACAGTTACAATGATGATGGGTGGAAGACAGTAATGAATGAAGAATATGAGTCGTTGTTAAAAAATAATTTACGGACCCCAGTTAACTTACCAGTAGAGAAGGCTGCAATACCCAGCAAGTGAGTTTATAAAACCAAGTTAGATGAAAATGGTATTGTTACACATTATAAAGCTAGAGTGGGAAGCAAGAGATATAAACACGTCAAGGACATTACCATGATTATTACCATGAAATATATGCACCTGTAGTCCGTTATTGTTCTATACGATAACTGCAAAATATGGACTTAAAATACTCCAAATGGATGCAATTACAGCTTTCTTACAGGGTGAAATCGATGAAGAGATATACATGTCCTTACCACCTGGTTATGAGCCCAGTCTTGCCTGCCGTATAGTGTTATTTCTGTATTTTGGATAGATTCAAGAAAATAGATACCTACCAGAAGTTTACGAGGTAGGTAATTGTTGAACTCAAAATAGTGTGTTTCCAACCTTGTTTTATTGGATATTGTTAAAATATGACTAGTAGTAATTCAATGATGTCAATTAAGAAGCTCACATGTCGCAATAATTTGGCAAGTTGGAGCTTTGCTGTCAAAGCGTACTTGGAACATGAAGATTTATATGATTGCATTTTAAGACAACCATATCCAGCCGATCAAAGCAAGGTAAAACAAAATGCTAAAGCCAAATCAATATCAATACTATCAGTTAATTCAGTATTATATGTACTCATTCAAAAAACCCAAAATGCCAAACAGGTATAGGACAATTTAGCAAAAGCATTTGAAGATAGTGGATTAACCCTAAAAGTTGGTTTGTTAAGAGCTTATAAATACCAATTTAAAGAATAATTCATCAGTGGAAGACTAGGTAAAGAAAATAATGATAGCGGCACACAAATTAAGAAATATAAAATTTGATGTGGATGATGATATGATTATGGGTTTAGAAAGTTCAGGTATGAAGATTAGTGCTGACTTGGTAAAAAATTAATTCTCCTAAATTATTTCATCATTGGGAAACCCACAAGCAGTTGATTACATAAGATAGTTGAAAGATAGGGCGAAGTTAAACATATGTTGTACAGGGTGATTTAACAAATTGTAGATCAATGTTATACCTTTAGAGCAGCCCCTTAGCAGTTGCAAATACAGAATGGTGGGAGTATAGGGTAGAGTGGTGTTATGGTTTAACACGGTGGTTCAAAAAAACTGAAGTTTAGGTATACTCCTTGATGATGACAGCTTCGCTGTTGAAACGTTAGTTGAGTGAAAAAAATAAAGGTTTGGTCTTAGGATAAAAAACTTTAAGTTAAAACGTCATTATTGTTACAGGCAATTTAGTTAAAAGCTGTTAATTTTTAGTGTCATTTAATTTTTCCGGTTAAGCTGATAAATTTAATTCCATAGTGGCTTGTTATTATTATTATGAAACGTTGGGCCTGCAAAAACGCAATCCTTTACCTCACAAGTCGATTTCACGGCTTCCTTGATTGGACCGAAAAGCATATCGACTCAACCCAACGTCTTTAAGGAAATCAGTTCAGCTCTCCGCAAACGTATTTCCATTCCAGTAGCTTGTTTGTATTAAACGGAAAAAGGGTGCGGATATTGACTTAGTAGACGAAGAATGAGAGAACGACATAAAAGCGGTTGTACTTGGAATTTTTTCTCGAGCTTATTATACGAGATATGATTAATGATAGTACATAATGGAAGTTTCAAATTTGTAACGTATTTTATATGGATTTCGCACTGGCTCCGAATACGCTCGAATGACGAAAAAGGATTTGTATTGTTCGAGGTGGAGTGATAATGCGAAATTAATGATTTTTCGGGGAACGTCGATGTACAGAGCCCGTACATTACGAAAGATACATCTGAAATAAATTTGTAATCGAGACATAGGGTGTGGAATCCGATATTATAAAAGATATAAAAAAAGTCGTTTATTAAAGCTGTCTTTGTCTCTTCAACTTGCATTGATCTACTTCTGGATATAGGTATCTCCCTTCCTTTCCATATTTGCTTGTTCTGTGCTAAATTCAACCTAGCTAGGCTCATAAATTTCAATGCCAATGATGAGATGTTCCAACTCTTTTCTTTTCTATTAATAGTAGGATGTTTCTTTTTTGGTGAGTTTTTTGTTTTTTCCGTTCTACCTTATTGTTCAGAACACTCTTTTTTGGGTTTAAAAGAGGCAGGCTTTATATTTATATACGTATATTCTCAATTGCTTGATTTTCTGATTTGTGGATTGGTATTGTCCAGTATCTACAATTAAGGTCTGCATTTGCCCTTGGAGTCATTAATTCGCAGAATTCTAACCTTCTGTCATAATTATCCTCAGCAAGCTGTTGTAAAAGCTCTATTTTGTAAGGAAACAATTTAGTTTTTAAATGAAAGCCATGTATATTGTAACACGTATGTTAACCGATATGCGTTTAAAATTATAATCTATTTATATTTCCATTTTTCCTAACTAAGTATGCTTAAGTTGAGATAGTCACGGTAGCGTGGCCGAGCGGTCTAAGGCGCTGGTTTAAGGCACCAGTCTCTTCGGAGGCGTGGGTTCGAATCCCACCGCTGCCACACTTTTTTGCGTTATCCAGAATACGCAAGATACCATAAATACATCATAATCATCTACACTTCTACGCACTGTATAATAAAGGAAACCAACAATATTAATACATCTCAATTATAATATTTTATCTCGAAATGATTTTCAGCATTTAGGAGTTTCCCTATGATTACTAGGATAGAAATCATTCGAAAAAATTCGTAGGTTAACTAAAATCTATCAAAGAAATTAGGATAATATCTTTTCGAAATTTTTTAATCCATTGAACGCAGGTGTGTTCTTCTTTGTGTTATATAACTGAATTTTGAAATTGTATTTTATGGCACATACTTGGATTCAATTATCACCTCCCTTGAAGTACGTTTTGCCGAAGAAAACACGCCGTCATTCGCATTATCTAAGTTACGCCCAGCGCAGATGCAAAAGATGACAACTGAAAATGTGAAACAAACTTGTGAATCTATTGCCCACTTTTATGATTTACCGAACATAAAGGATGAAGTCGAAATTTGGCAGCAATTGTGGCACGATAGGCTTAATCTAACAAGTCTAACGGTTGTTGATGTCCTAAAAGAAACACCTTCTTTCCCGAAACGGAAAAAGCATTGAAAATTTTGATCGCCTTAGCATGCATGACCTGTACAGTAGAGCGATCCTTTAGGAGCCTGAGAAGACTAAAAACATGGCTAAGAAGCACCATGGGAGAAGATCGCCTTAATGGTCTGGCCATGATGAGTGTACATAGAGCTATAATAAATAAAAACCTAAATAATTTTATTGATAAAGTGGTTGAAAGTTTTGAAAAAATTCCCGGCAGGTTATGTTTTAATTAAATATTATTTTTCTTAAAATAAATAATTATTACTGTGTTTAAAAGTTTGATTTATTTATTGTGCTGTCGAGGGCTTGTGAAGTATTATACATTGATATTAGAAACGTTCTTATTACACTCGTCATCAAGGCAAAGACTTTCAAAGTGTGGCGCTTTATGCTCTCGGCGTTCATATTTTTTGTACTCCATAATATTGCCCCTTTGCCCCCCCCCCCCAGTCATAAGCTGGCGACATCCTTGTGGCCAAGGTCTCAAGCATGTTCACAAATTCGTTTTTTTTTAATGTAATTTTTGTGTTCGTTTATTCGAACATTTAGAGGTCTAGAGGTTTCTCCAATATAGAATTTATTACCTTCACAAGGGATTTTATAAAAGCAATTTTTAATATTTTGAGTTGTGTTTTTTTGGTTTTGTTTTTAATATAATTGAGTTTAATGTACTTCTTGTTTTAAATGATGTTTTTAATATTATATCTGTTTCAAATTTGGATTCTGTTTTAGTTATTAAAATTTCTAATAAATATAATTTGCTATTCTGATCAACTTCTAGAGTGAACTGAATAGTTTGTTCTTTGTTGTTTATGTCGTTAAGTCATTCATGTAAGTCTTCTAGATTATGTTCCCAAGTAACGAATATGTCATCAATATAGTGCGATGAAACCAAAGGTTTATTTTGTTTTGAGAAAATTGTTTGTTCTTCAAATTTTTCCATAACTATGTTGCTTAAAGCAGGAGACAAACAGGAACCCATTGCTATGACAAAATCTTATTGGTAGAAGTCAACATTAAATTTAAAATATGTTGGCTTTCTACACAATGTTCAATTATTGTATCAATGGACAAATGTGTACGTTGATTTAGTAAAGAATCATGGTCTAATCGTTCTTTTACTATGGGAAGTGTTTTGATGACAGGGACATTATTATATACATATACATTGCCAAAGGTTGCTAGTGTGAAAGTATTTTAGTATTGTATATTTGATAATTTTTCTAAGAAATGTGCTCTGTTTGGTAACAGTTAGAATTACCAGTAAATGGTGAAATAATTTTCACTTTGTGGAGTATTTATAGAGCTGACAATTGGTCTTAAAGGAATGTAGGGTTTATTAATTTTAGGTAACCCATAGAAATGTTTGGAATAGTGTGGAGTAAGTTTTTTACATTCTTGTTCTGTAAATTCATGTTTGTGGTTGTAAAGTAAGCGGTATATTTTGTTGTTTTCTATAGAAGTTGTTGGATCTTTGTTTAATTTTGTATATTATGTTTTCAATTTTGAAATCGTAGTCAATTTTATTTAAAATAACTGTAGCATTGTCTTTATCTGTAGGTAAAATCTTAATAGTACTATCATTTTTTAAAACGTTAATTAAATGTAATGCATTTTTCAAAAAGTTGTTTTTGATATATATGTTTTTCTAGTTCAATTTTTGCTCTTATTCGATATTCTTGAGCTTCACTATTGTTTAAATTGTTTACAGTTTGTTTTATGGTACTAATAATATCAAATGTTGGAATAGTTTTTGGGGAAAATGCAAAATTAAGGCCCTTTTGTAGAAATAAGGTTTCAGAAGCGTTTAATTGTTTGTCTGAAAGATGTTGTTTCTTTACAGGTTATTGTTTCGAAAAGTGTATTTCTTCTAACAAATTGAATGAAAATTGCTGTAGAGGCGCAAGATATGTTTCTGGTGAACAAATCCTCGGTATTTAATTTTGCTCAACATAAGCGCTATTCAATTTATATTCTTCTTAGCAATATTTCTAACCCGTTACTTGCGAGGAAGCCTCTATTACCGCCACCTTTTGAAGTTATGAGACTAACAAGGACGCTCGCAATTTCGATCCAACATCTTTTCACATACGCTTGCTCGTTAAAGTATCTCATAACACATTTGCTAACACCAAACGGTAATAAAGAACTTTATCGTCTGCCATGTTATAAAACCGTATATTTCGACCAGATGCATATTAACCTGTTATTACGGGGTTACAGTAATTGAAAAATTTATTCTCCACCAAAGCTCTGCACACGATGAAAGCGTGTTAAAATTAAAATATGAGAAGACCAGTTACGCCAGTTTTATATCATATTAATGGTTTTTTACATACGCCAACGTGGAAGTTGTTTACATTGTTTTACGAGTCTGTTCTACAAAATATTCATGTTTTTTTTGGAACTTGTATGGATAGTTGGAAATTTGATGTTTTAGCTGAAAATTATATCGTGAGCTCTTGTAGCACCCATTAGAGTAAATAAAAAATCATATATCAGTTTAATAACATAACTATTATTGATGATGTCTATAGGTTGAACTGTGGCAGTTGCCCCAATTTCTATATTGCTATATTGGAAGATCTTTTAATTCAAGATTCAAGATAGCGTAAACACACTAAAGCTTTTGAAAATCAACAATAAAATAAATGCTGACTAAAAGAATTCTCCGAATTTCTTAAACGGCCAAATTGATACCAATTCATTTTTCCTTACTTAATCTCAACATCCATAACTGAATAATAGTGTATTACGTCAAAACAGAGTTTTGCACCCTAACACCATAACTTTATTTTAAACTTTTTGGTTTACTCCTTGATGATGACAACTTAGAGTTGTTGAAACGGCGTTGAATGTTTAAAATAAAGGTTTGGTGTTAGGGTGCACAACTGTATTTTTACATGAAAAAAATCTTTTTTATTCAGGAACAGAACGTTATTTGATTTTGATTATTGACTAGTACATAATATTAACTGGAACCGCAAAACAAAAAAACTGAATTTATTGTCCTTTGCAAATATTGTTTTACTTAGTAACAACTATTTTGAATAAGGGCACAAATAGTGCATAATAGTAGAAATAATTGGGTCAAGTGCGAGTTGGACTCGCATACTAAGGTTTCCGTACCACCTTCAAGATTCTAATATTCCAGTTTCAAGCAAGCAGGGAATGAGTGCATTTTCTTATATTTACCCTAATATCTTTTAAAGGAAACGTTTTAAATTTATAAAAAATATACACTTTCATTTTCCACACATAGACTTTTTATTTTATCTGCTTCAGTATTCGCTTGACTTTGACAAGAATACATATGTATTTAATTTTCTAATTTGGTCCCTAAAAATTAACATTAGAGTTTTATTTTACTAATAAACTTTCAGGGAAGCCTTTTATAATCTACTGTCTGAAATTTGAGGCTCTGTAGATTGGAAGATATACGACAAAATATGTCAAGTTTTAAATTATAAATAATTAAATCTGTTATTCAAATTATTTAAAAATACAAATAAAATATATTTTTCAAAATTTAAATAGTGTACTTTTTAAAGTGGAAATTAAGTCAATGTTTAATATTTTTGTTAATATCTTTTAAACAAATGATTTAAAAATATGATATATTTGTAATTCGCATAACGAGCCTTGTATCTGATAAGATGCGTTTGAAAATTGAATTTTTATGTTCCATTTAATTGTATAATTTGTCACTAAAATTACTATGGGGGTTTTCTAATATTTTTTCTTATAAATTTCAAGTGAGCCCCAGTATCCCTAATTATTTTCAAAATTTTAGGTAGTATGGTTTCAGAAATAAACCGAGAAATGAGAATTTTTTATATCTTTATGTTAATATTTTGTAAACATTTTAAAAATATGAAAAATATATATTTGTCTTATTCATAATAAACCCTTTCATTTAATCTATTCTATGATGTGTTTAAAAAATATTTTTTTATTTTCCGTTTAATTCTATATTTTGACCCCCAATATTAATATTAGGGATTTATTTGTATTTTTCCTGTAAACAGAAAAATGTCTTATAGTTTGGGGAATAAAGGGGGGAATGGGTAATTTTTTAAATATTTTTAATATATTTTAAAATATTTATTTAAAAAAATAAAAAAACATTAGTATACGTCATAATCAGCCCTTTGATTTGATATATTACTTGATCCGTTAGTAACAATTATAATTTTTTATTTTCCATTTAATTCTATACTTTGCCCCCCATATGATTATTAGGGGTTTCTCCTTATTTTTCCAGTATAGTTCAGGTTAGGGGCTATATCTCTATTTCTTTCAAAATTTTACAGTTGATAAGGGAGATAAGGGGAGTAATAGATAATTTTTTTTATATTTTTGTTAATATCTGTTAATTAATTTATTTTAGAAAGTTGGAAAAAATATATTTATATATTTATTTTATATTTAACATGATGCGTTAGAAACAATTTTAATTTTATATTTTCCATTTAATTCTGTAATTTACCCCCCAAAATTAAAAGTAGAGCTTTCTCCTTATTTTTCCAGTAAACTTCAGGTCAGACCCTATACCTCTAATTTTTCTTTCAAATCTTGACGTTTTATAGTTTTGGAGATAAGGAGGGGGGGGGGGTAAATTTTGGTATATTTTCGTTAATATCTTTTTAACTATTTTTTTTAAATATGAAAATATATTTGTGTTCCTTATAATGGAATCGTTTGTTTCATACATTACATGATGCGTTTGAAAAATCATATATCAACGGAATTTTTTTCATACATTTATTGAATAACATTAAACAGGAATGATTGATTTAGCATTTTTGAGAAAACCTTCAAACTCATCAAGTTAAAATTTTGAACAGTTATTTTAGACAGATGAAACTTTTTGCCAAGTTTTATCGTTCAACATTTTTTTTTATAAGAGTTACGAGTGATTGAAAATTGAATCTTTTTTCACATTTTTCGCGAATAACTCATTTATAAATTAACCAATCCTATCGATCAACATCTCATTTAGTAGGTTCTAAAAATGCGCATACAACATACTTAGCTATGATTCTTTAAATTTTTACTGTTGCTGAGAAGTGACAAAAATTGCCAAAATTAGGGTTTTTGCTATTTTAAACACCTAGTATAATTAACTAAGAAGTAAAAATTTGATAACAAAACTTTTTTTGTGTTACGCGGCGTACCTTCTTTAAGAAAAACCATTCAAACACCTGTGGATTTTTTTTGCAAAAATGGTATTAAAATAATGCTAAGTTCCCTATACTACCTCCTCTTTCTAAGTTTTGATATACGAGTTTTTAATTCATATCGTTTTTTAATTTGGTCTTACAGTGTTGCCAATTATCTTTTTTCCCATTGAACAGAAATAGATCATTTCCTTTGCTATTTCTGCTGTATTTTCTATTGTTTGCATTATTATCATCCAGAATAACATAAGTAAGTTTTTTTCCTATTATTTAATTTTACAAATTAACCAGCTAAAAGCTAGCAAAACTCCCGCTGACCAAAACTTTATCCTGAAAATATTGATATCAAAAAAGCTCCCATAGCCTTCAGACAAAAACGGCAATATAGTTTCCAATAAACCCGGCATCGCGTTTACTCTAGAAGATGTGTTTGCAAAAAGAGTCGACATATTTATTTTTACTTTTGTGTGGCGAGCTCGGAAAACATTTACGAACTTCCAAACGCTTCGACAGATATTGGAATAGGCGAACGGAAAATCCCTTTTCAGCTACACAACTTTAGTAACGGATTGGAGATTTTCGTAGTTTGCAAACTATTCCGGTGATATTTTATTGGAGACTGCATTGTGTTTTGGAAATTTAGTCCTTTGAAAATATTTTTGTGCAAGTTGTAGGTTTATACAATATGGTGAGGTCAAGTGATATTATTGTACGTGCATTTTTAACAATTCGTTTGCTGTTGGTATGAAAATATAAATATAGAAACTAACTTTTGTGTGGTGTGAAATTCGCTATTTAAAGTGTGTGAGAACAATCCACTTTTCACGTCAGCAGAAAAAGGTTTTTAGTACAGGAAATGAAGCATTACACCTCGCAATTTTTTGGTCCTGTATGGATTGACTTGAAATTTTAACAGAAGGTAGGCAATAGCCCAAGGATCAAAATATATATCGAACCAAAGGGCTCCAAAGCCTTGCGGGTGGTTGCCACCCCAGTTTGGGGGTGGAAAATTTTTATTACGTTTTAACCACAGGAATCGATTAAAAAAGTGATTCTAAGCAAAAAATGGTCTATACATTTTTTTTGTAAAACTAATATTTTTGAATGTAACAACTTTTAGAAAATTATGCATTTTATCAGAAAAATTGTAGAGAACAAATTTGTAGCTTTTAAAAAGACAAATAAATTTTTTTAAATGTTTCTACGACTAATAGGAACCGAAATACGGCCTATCAATGTTTAGCTGTTTTCTTCAAATGCAAAATTTGACAAAGTCAAATACCGGGAAATGATGCACTCTTCGAAGAAAACTCATCGGATCTTTTTTAAAGAGCATAAATAGACTTTAACAAAAAAGACTCTAGCATAAAAATTGAGTGAGTTATGTTATATATGTTATAATGTCAGTACTTCATTTTTTTACGAAAAAATCGATGAAAACAACCCCATAACTACCCCCATAATTAAAATTGATAAACACTCTTCTGCAATTTTCTTTGTACATGTATTGTTAATACGTCCAAGAAGTTTTTGAAAAATTAGAGCTTAAAGCGAGAAACGATTCACAATTTCATATTTCTCATCCTTCTTTTTTTAAATATCTCCGAAAATACTGAATATATGAAAAAAATAAAAATGTACTAAATTGTAACTTTTTTAATGCCTAAAATGTTCCTTTACTTACATTTTTTGTACAGTGAATATTTGGCGAGATATAGCCGTTTAAAACATCGACTTACGAACGAGCACCATCTTTTTGAGTCCTTTAAACTCAGCCCATTTAAAAACCCAGAGTTCGAAAGAGATTTAATTTACAGATTCTTGTAGCTTTTGAAAAATCCTACAAAATCGTTTTTGAAGAAATATTCTATTGTTGAAACAGAAATACATTAAAAAAACCAATTAATTTTTTTCGCCGAAAATTTCCATTAGTATAGTACAGTACAGTTCGGAGCATAATAATCTACAAATCCGGTATATATTTTTAAGATTTGGGCTATCTTCTGTTAAAATTTCAACTCAATCCATGCAGTACCAAAGAATTGCGAGGTTTTACATTTTTTCGAGATTCATTTCCTGGACTATTTGTGTTTTACTCTTATATTGTATGTACGCCATTTTCTCAAAAACTGCATGACCGATTTTTTCCCGACTTCCCATCTTTTTAACCGACTTCCACAAAAAGAAGGAGGTTATCAATTCGTCTGCTACTTTTTTGGGGGGCGATAGTCGCCTCCGAGAGCATCAAAGGTCCTAAATTTAATATTAAAATGAGGGTAATCTTCACTCCATGACCCTAGAAGAAGGTAACTTCTATGGGTTTAAACCGACTATTTTTAATGAATTAGACCAAGAAATCTGGGTTTCATATTATATTTAGGTGGATTTAGTATGGCATCGCCCCCCACCCCTCCTAAAGCATGCAATCTCATGCAATCGCCCCCCACGAAACACGTGTCTAGATCCGCCCCTGGGATTCCGTAATTTCTCTATAACGTAACACTTACCATTTTTCCGAAAATCCGAAAAATATATGCAAAAAATCTGTAAACATCATGGTAAATGTCAAATTTTCATCATAAATATCTAGTTTAAAAGCAAGATATCCCATAAAAGTATATCATACAGGGTGTTTCTAATGGTTTTCATTTTGAGTTATTTGAAGTAAGTTTCTGTTGGGTGGCACATAAGTAATTGTGTATACAAAGTGGTTGAAATACGAGTGGAGCAAATCTATAGTTATAAAGAGTGGATATTTGCGTTATATGACGTAGAATAATCACAGTTATACAAAAGGCTTTAAAAATTGTCAGAAGTAGTTGAATATACAGAATGGTTGAAATATAAAGTGGAGTAGAATTAAAGTTATACAGGGCAGTTTAAAAAGTAATATTGTTTGGATCATAAGTAGTTGCTTATACAAGATGTATGTAATAAGGGCGAGGTGAAATTATTGTTATTCAGGGTGTATCAAGAATTTGTTATATAAGCATAAGCAGTTAGGATATTTGAATTATAGGACGTAACAGGGTATAATTATAGACATGTGTTCAAATAATTTCAGAAGCAGTTGCACTTATTGGGTGGTAGAAATAAATGGTAGAGTAAAATTATAGCTAGAAATGTGGTTCAAAAAGGTCAATTTTGTTATATAGGGTAGACCGTGAGCAGTTGCATAAATGAAATACTAGACATATGGGGCGAAGTAAAATCAATTATACAGGAATAATTTAAAAATAGAAAAATACAAAGAGTCAAAAGTGAGGAGAGGATTTATACTTATACAGGGTGGTTTTAAAGATATCAGTACTGTTGTAATATTGTTTTGGGTTGAATTATAGCTGTACAGTGTAGTTGTCCAATTAATAAAAAAATTAAAAAAGTTAAAAAATAAATCAGATAAAAAAGGAAATTTGTCTGAAAATAGTGGTTGAGTACAGAATTTTTATTTTAAGTCAGCCTGAAGTTGGTTCTTTTTTAAATAAAAAATTATTATATATGCTCAGTGATTATTCAAAAAAAGCTCAAGAGATCTTGATGATTTAAACTGCATTGTATTAAGGAATATTAAAAAAAGGTGCCATATATTTTTCTATAATGTGATATTTACGGTTTTCCAGAAAAACAGAGAAAAAAAATTAAACATTTTAAATTGAATTTTACAAAAATATATTTCAGCTTGTTCCGTATATTTTTCTAGAATGTAAAATATCGTTTTTCACAAAATCGGGAAAAGATGTGCAAAAAAAAACATAAATTCTTAAATGTCAAGATATGTTAAGATGTTTGTAACGGTTTTTATTTTGATTCATGTTTAGTCAGCTTGTTTTTGAAAAGAAGTTCTTTTACAGGGCTTATGGCAGAATGAAATGACATAAAATATTCAGTTAGTGCATGGAAACGGAATATTGTTATGCCGACGACCTTTTCTATACGATATGCGATTGTAGGTATGTGTGCACACACATACCTACCATTGTACAAGTATTGAAATTGCACTGTTGAAAAAATTGTGATGTTGAGTGGTACATACGCAGTTATAGTAAGGTTGAATTATGTATGCAATAGAGATGTTTTTTTATTCGCTTTAGAAATATGAGCAGCCCATTTCAGGTAGTTAGTAGTAATGTCTCTTTGGATAACAGTTTCGACTATTCATGTGTTATTAATTAAGTACTGATGGTTTGGGTTATTGTAACCAGTTTGCAAACATCGTACATTTTTCATAATTCTGTGTTAATTTAGTAATATTATTACTTAGCTGGTTATCTGAGGGTAATGGATACCCGAAAAATTTGTTGCAGTCGGCTTACGACACTGCATCGGAATCAAACAGTAAAGCCAGGTCAGCGACAAATACGTTAAATCTATTGTTTACACTCTTCTGACAGGCCTTATCTATATAATATAGTTGTTTTTGTAGTGTACTTGTATTAAGCGGCAGAATTATTTAGAGATGTTTTCAGCTAGAACAAATTTTGTAATTGTGTTTTTTATTGGATTTGTTGTCATCAAAACAGCTCATATAGTAATTTAATAGTACCGTTCTTTACTTTTTTTGAACTTACAAAATTATTTGTAAATGTAGTAAATTTTATATTGGAGTAACATCTAGACTCCCAACTATACGAATAAATGAACACAAAGATTACAACAATTCGATAAATCTATAAATTTGGGCAGATACTTGGAACCTAAGCCATAAAATACAATTTGTCAATTCAGTAATACTAGACAAAGAAGAAAAACACACAAAACTAGCCATTATGAAATTATACTTTTAATGTTTATTGGTATCATTGTAAAACTTTTCGAATAAATTCGCAAAAATCTTAAAATTAAGTTAGGTAGTAAACTAGAACTAACAAACTGAAATAACTACCGTTAATATATGATATTGTTATGACATTTATTCAATCTTGTCAAAAAATTACGAAACCTTCTAAATGAGTAGTTTCGTTAAAAACAACAGGTAAACATAATAAACTGGCTGAAATAAAAAAGAGGAGCAACACAGTGGCTATCCTGAAAATTCGATATGTGTATATAAAGGATTAACACTAGGTCTCCTTCGAAATTTTGATAGGATTCCTGAAATACATGGCATTCGAGTATTTTCTGCACTGGCTATTTAAATGGCAGTTGTACAAGTTCAGAAGTTTACTTTAGTTTGCGGTGTGAAGAATCGACACGAAAAAAGTGAGCACCTGTGGTATTACTTATTTTGTTTGTTAACAGTGAATTTATTTTTTTGGGAGTAAAAGTGAATATTTGCCAATTTTTTTTAACCCATAGGATCTATTGTAATATATTATCTAATACTATAATACGAGCAATGTATGTATATATATATATATATATATATATATATATATATATATATAATTAATTGAGTTCTGAAAAACGGCTCTAAGGATTTCGATGAAACTTTCCCATTTGGAAGTTTCGATGGATAGAAATCGATTGGTGAGGGTCTCATCTTTGGGAAAAATCGTTTTACTGAGAAATTAAATTATTAAAAAAATTATTGACAGTTTGTGACAATCAAGGCGGCGACTTTGTAATTTCAAGGCGTTCAAAACAGAGTGATTTGGTAACCTACGTAAGAGTGGTTCCTGTAATAATTCTTTTAATATATGGTGATTTGGTGACCTATTTGAGAGTGAAACTGTTCTTGTAAAAATTGTTTCAATACAGATTGTATTTGTATGTTCCGAACATGTAACTATTTTATGCCTCCGTCATATTTTCCTAGTATTATAGTTTTATATATCTAGACATTTCAAGTTATCAAGGAGAAAAAATTAGCACGGTGGGCTATTTTTGGATGAGTAAGATCTCATGATTTCGCATGTTAATTTGATGCATATAAAATGAATTGGTGGTATAAAATTATAATTATACAGGGTCTAACAAAATATGTTAGATGGTCCATAAGAGTTGCTATGCAGGATGGTTAACATATAGCGTCAAATGGAATTATAGTATGGCTAGAAAAAAGAGAGAAAAAATAATTGTGTAAGGTACCCCATAAGCAGTTGGAAATTAATGACAGCTGACATACAGGGCGAAGTAAAAGTATTGTTATGCAGGTCGCTAAAAAAATGTTAATAGAATGTTTTACCTATAGGGTAGCTTATTTGCATTTGCATTTACAGGGTGGTTGCAATATAGGATGTACTGGAAATACAATTATACATGGTGGTTCAAAAAAGTTACAATAGGTGGCGATAACTAAATGCATATACAGGGTGTTATACAGTGTGGTTTAAAATATGTTATATTAGGTAGCCTTTAAAAGGTTGCATATATAGGGTGGAGCGGAAGTATAGTTACACAGTGTTAAGAAAAATGTTACAAGAATTTGGAAACAAAAGTGTTTGTAGAATGGCCAAAAGCGGTCGCATATACAGGGTTGTTTGAATATGAAATCGAGTGGAATTGTAGCGTGATTAAAAAATGTTAGAAAAAAAGTTTGGATCGGTTTTTCATACGAAGTTGCATATATAGGGTGGTTGAAATATAGGAGGGAATTGAATTGCAGTAACACCATGTAAATAAGAAATGTAAGGAAAAAATATTATGTTAGGGAGTTTAAATTAGTTAACATAGCAAATGTAAAAAACCTTGAATTTACGAGTGAAGCTCGGTCACCCAGGTACTTTTCCTAATCTGCCACAGATGAAAGCAGAGCCGACTATAACTTTTTGTTATAATTATTATGGATATTTTGCTATTTCAGAGTTTCATCATAGATTTACCAGGATTTTTAAATTTTTTATAATTTTGGCAAGTGATTTTAGAAAATTTATCAATTCTCCGCATGTACATAACAAGTCGCTCAAAGAGAATTTTTTCTTATGAATATCAGAGTTAGAGAAATTCTATTTGGAACTTTCTCGAAGCAAAGGCAAATATACCGTCGGCTCTCTATCTGTGTAAACACCACTTTAATATCGCAATGCGGAAAGACAAATAATGTAAAGGATATCGAAGTTTGCTCTTGTGTAGGAAGGATATTCGATAAAAGGGCAGGCATTTATGAGATAATTTGATTTGATGTCCCGAATCTATTTTCATCCTCACGACTATTCTTAGCCTTTTCGGTAAGTTTTACGGACGATTTATTTGTTTTGAGAAATAGCAAAGCCCCGTTAAGTGTAGTAGTAAATAGTCTCAAGGTCGCCGTAAATGGGATCTGTTTAGATTATTGGTTTAAGGGTTCTGAAAATAAATGTAGACATTTTACTATTCTTCTCTAAATTATTGAAAAAATAACTTATATGATTGTATCAGGGGTATTAATTATACCATCTACTAATAACAACAATCAAATTAGTATAATAAATATGCAAACCAAATGCGTTAGGCTATACTGTCTTGTACCACGAAATGTGTTTCGGCACATAGTAGTTTTTTTTTCAAACTACAAGTACTACACATACACAGGGTGTCCGACCGAAAACGAACCAGCTGGAATATGTCCCAAATTACTCATTATTTTGAAAATCGAAAAACACGTCAAAAGATTTACGAAGGTTATACTAATCCTTAATTAAAACTCACCTCTCCAGCGACAGGTACCCAATTTTTTTTTAATGGAACCTTAACATAAGTTTTTAAAATCTGTTTCAAAAGGAATTCAACGATGTATCGTTATTGATATTCCGTCAAAATTTAAGAAATTGACGAATTAAAGGCGATCCCTTGATATATTTTTGATCTATTGACGAATCTAATACTATAATACTAGCAATGTTTGTATACAAATATATATACAGGGTGAGTTTCTTTTTGATGATCAGTATGGGGATTTCGGAAACTAGCGGAGCAATAGTTAAATTGGGAAAGATTTGCAGTTTTACTGGCCCAATTTAGTGACACTCTAGGATTTTTGTAAAAAGTCATGGCTTACTAGATATTCTGAAAAAAAATTTAGTCAAATCCCTCTAGCTCCTTTGATTCTGATTTTATAAAAAAAGTGTAAATATCAAAATTGAATGCAATTGTATCCCGAATATGATTGCCATGTCCTCGTTTACGTGACAGCTCTCGTTTTCGAGATATGACCATAATTGGCCATGACCTCAAAAAATCGGACATTTTTAGAGCTTTTCAACGATATAATACTCGATATACTTATTCATAAAAATAACAGAGTTATAGATGCTTTTCTCTCTTATTTTCACTTTTAAAGTAGGTAGCCATGAAAAAGATTGTTTTCACTTTGACGTTAGTTGAGAGTAATTTCATTAGTAGTGTTGAACTGACAGTCGATATTGACAAGTTTTCGTGATAAAATGGAATATTCTAACGAAGAAAAACTGAATATGGTGGAATGTTATATCATATGCCATACAAATTCAGTTCGTGCAGCTGAGGAATACTTTCATAGATATTTAAATACCTTTTACTAAACCACCAAAGGAACATAATCAAATTAATGAAGCAGCACAAATAAATGTTTTGCCAATGGTAAATCAAAATCCATCTACATCAACTCGTGAGATTGCGGCAGAAGCTGGTACATCTCAACGAACTGCAGTTAAGTTTCTGAAAGCGCACAAGTTCCACCCGTATAAACTTTCACTTTCACAAACTTTGCATGCTGGTGACGAACATGGACATATTTTGTTTTGTACATGGTTTAGAGACATGTGCCTTGACAATCCACAGTTTCCATTAAAGGTATTATGGTTAGATGAAACTAGATTTACTAACTGCGGTATGTTCAGCAGACACAATGAGCATATCTGGGCATATCTTTCCATGTAGAACAAAGACGACCCCAGATAAAATTTGGTGTTAATGTTTGGGTGGTATCATAGGGTCTACTATTCTGGGGCCTTTTATCTATGACGAATCACTTACTGGAGAGCGCTACTTGTATTTCTTGCAATACACTTTTCAAGACATGTTGCATAATTTGAATTTGAGAACTCGTTAGAAATTGAGTGGTTCCAACATAATGAAGCACCTGCTCATAACTCGTTATTAGTAAGACAATACTTAGATAATATCTACCCAAACTCTTGGATAGGAAGAAATGGCCCACGCGAATAGCCACCCCGGTCTCCCTATTTGGCAGTTACAGACTTCTATTTATGGGGTGCGTTAAAAAACAAAGTATAGAAAAGAAAGTATGAGAGTTGGTGACCTAAGGGAGGCGGTATTACAAGTAATTGAAGAAATTGATAGGCGGTCTGTGAGGAAAGCGGTAATGTCAATCTTAAAAAGATGCAATTTTTGTCTAAATGACAATGGTGGACTTTTCGAATATAAATTGTAACCATTATTATGTAGGTACTTTAATTTCTTAAGTTTTTAGTAAGTACCTCCTGATTTAGTTATTTCGTTATATCTGATATACCTAATAAAATAATCGTTCAATGTTTTTTGGAATAGTTATTAATAAATCAATCTATTTAATGGCTATCTACGTTAAAAGTGAAAATAATAGAGAAAAGCATTCATAACTCCATTATTTTTATGAATAACTATATCGAGTATTATATTGTTGAGACGCTCTAAAAATGACCGATTTTTTGAGGTCATAGCCAACTATGGTTTCCATTCAAAAAACGATAAGTATGTGTCATATCTCGAAAACGAGAGCTGTCACGCAAACGAGGGCATGACAATCATATTCGGGATACAATTCCTTTCAAATTCTATATTTACACTTTTTTTATAAAATCAAAAATAAAGGAGCTAGAGGGATTTGACTAAATCGACAGAATTTCGTTTTTTCAAAATATCTAGTAAGCCATGACTTTTTACAAAAATCCGAAAGTGTCATTAAATTAGGCTAGTAAAACTGCAAATCTTTCCCAATTTAACCATTGCTCTATCTCCTTAGTTTCCGAGATCCCCCTACTGATCATCAAAAAAAAAAACACCCTGTATTTCGATTTCGATTTCGATCATTACATATTTGCCCTGTTAAGTAGTGAGTGATGCTATAGCCAGTTGTAATCCTACTATTTTTAATATCCTTAACTGTAGTTTAAAAAAGTAGCCAATATTCAAATATACATTATGCGTACATACAATTAGTTTTTACAAGTTTACAAAGTTTGATGTGGTTCATTATAATATAGAAGTGAATAATTAACGTGTTTTCCAAGCCTGATATCTTTAAAACAAATATGTAAACATTTAAAGGTTGAAGATTCCCTTGTGCAAAGGAAAAACAATTACAGTACTACATCCAACGTATCGTACAACAATTAATGAGAAACTAATTTAACTGAAAAATTATTTTTGTGTTAACAAAATTGTGATTTCTTACAAGGCATTCCTTTTGAAATAAATATTACAGTAATTAGATTTTATACTTTGACTTTCATTTTTTATTGATGGCTTTGATAAAAGAACAGAATTCAGTCAAACATTGTCTGGTCACATAAACAAAAATCACAATTTTATTTACAATGGATTTCCTGACAGCTGGATTGGAAGAAAGGTGCCATCAATTGGCCAGCAAGTTTGCCAGACATGAGCCCCTGGATTTTTTTTCCTTTTGCGCATTTAAAAACCTGCGTGTATGCTACTTCTTCAAAGTCACTTGATGATGATGATGATGATGATAATGCTTTCCAGGTTCCAGACATACCTTACTCCTTTATTCAGATTCCAGTGGGCAGAGAATGACAGCTGACTAAGATTTTTCTCAAATTTCCTAGAAAACTATCAAAAAAGTTACCATCTACAGAATTTACGATTGAAACCACAGTCCCTATTAAGATATTCTTCACAATCCATTACGGAAAATTGTGATTTATTATTAACGACAAATAAATTCATTCACTCACCAAATCCCTTCCATTCAAGGACCCTCACAGACCTTCACGACTTTTTTTCTATCCCAGCTCATTTATTTCAACCCGAGCTGCCAATGAGGAATAATACTAAAAAGATTTATTTTGTCTTATTTTCAGTGCATCAGCGAGAGAGTTTCGTCGGAAAAAATCGGGAAATATCGATGTGTGTGTCGAAAGGGATTCCATTATCCCAACGGAAATTTTTCCTGGAACGGATTTAACAGCGAGGATATCGAGACCGGACGAATCGATCACTTTCGGTAAGTAAATGGCTATTATACCGACGGCACTGATGGGCCTTCTAACTGAGATGTCTTTCTTTTGTGGGGGATTGTGAAGTGGGAAAAGATTTTGTTCCCCAAGCTAAAGCATTTGTTTAAGCGTTACGAGCATTTTAATTTATTTGTTTTATATACTACACCAAGAGTGTGCAGTTCAGATATGGGGCATAATATTTTTAACCCAAATATCACTACATATTATAAAACAAAGTCCCTCGTCGCGTCTGTTTTTGTGTTTGTCCGCCTCTCAAAAACTACTGAACAAATTTTCAAGCGGTTTTCGTCAATAAATTTATGACGAAGGTTTAGATATATATTTTGTCAATGTTTTGTATAAATTGGTTGAAATATACTCACCTACAAAGAATTCGCAACACCCAGAAGGAATTGTTTAAATTTAATATTGTTTTGGTAAAACATAAAAGCTGTAGTATGGAGTAAATGATTAAATATTGCTAAAGATTGGTGTTTCTTCATGTAAACTTTTATTTTATCAATAAAAATTGTAGTCGTTTTTTGTATTGTTATAATTTATCAAAAAACAAACTGTTTGATGTAATCCAAAATCGATGTTCAGTAATGTTAAAATCTCTAGAGTAAGAAAAAAGTCCGTCATGGACTTTTAAGGAGAGCTTATTAAACCCATTCCATCTTGATTACTTTTATGTTTTTTTGGGCAATAACACCACAATAGAACTAAAACGACGTATATTGCAGGAATACCAAACGTTTCATAGTCTATTCTGACTTCGTTGTCAATAGCTTTATATTTATTGATGTAGATTGCAAAATGAAAATTTGATTTATGACATTTAAAATTGACATTAGAAAATTTGTTGTTTTTAGACATACAGGTAGCACAAAAAATTCTAAAGATCATGAATTATAGTTAACCAGCTTTCAAATTAGAAGAATTTGAAAGAGTTGTGTTTAGAATTTATAAGTGGCGTTCCTGGGTACGACTTTGTTATAAGATAGCGCATTCGCCAAAAATGCGAACAAAGAATTCTATTGTTCCAGTGATCCCATTAACGTCATAAGGGAAAACCTAGGAAAAACATTATGAACTATCGCTATATTGGGTTGTTCAAAAGGAGGTTACCATTAATAGTATAGTTAAATTCTCAAATTGTATTTTATGGCCTAGGTCCCAAGCAGGTTCACAAATTTTTGATTTTTCAAATTGTCGTTTCTTTATGTAATTCTTGTGTTCACATATTCGTACATTTAATGGTCTCCATGTTTCTCCAATATAAAATTTATTGCATTCGCAAGAAATCTTATATATGCAGTTTTTTGAGTTCTGGGTTTTGTTTGTTGGTTTTGTTTTCGATATTAAAAATCTCAGACACTCAACAGGGCTAAACTTTTGTTAGTTCAGAGGCTGAAGCTGAAAAGCATAACTGAAAATTGTCATTGCCTAGGCATTTAACCTGAGATAACGAAGCGTATAAGTTGCTTGGACTCAAAGATTCCGAGATCTTCAGACACTCAACATACTGAACAGTCGTCAGTTGAGAGCTTGAAGCTAAAAAACACAAATGCAAATTATGTTTG
The DNA here is from genome assembly GCA_034190945.1 of Octodonta nipae. Taxonomy (NCBI): domain Eukaryota; kingdom Metazoa; phylum Arthropoda; class Insecta; order Coleoptera; family Chrysomelidae; genus Octodonta; species Octodonta nipae. The sequence goes on from CM067218.1 coordinate 6,705,957, forward strand.
GCCAAACATTTAGCCTGAAACTACAAAGTTTATCGCTTTCTTAAAATCAAAGACACCTGTTAGTTTAGTAGTAGAGATTTCCGTAACAAAAACCCCACCGACTTTTTTAAAAAAGCAGATGTTTTAAAGTGAAAATTTTCCACTTCCCGACCTCCATTCGCCCGTAAATTATATATCCAATTTTGTTGTATTTCCTTTTCCAGTGGATTTCATCATACCATATTTTTTTTTTACTTTTTACTAAATTCAAAGGCCTCAGCTCTGGTCCAATATGACGAATACTTACGTTCATTTACTGAATTGTTGCGGCTGATACTTGATGTAAATCCATCATGAGAAACACAAAAACGAAAATTATATTTCGAGATTTACACTTTATTTTATAAACGACACGTGTTTCGGCATACAATGCCTTTATCAAGTTTCACAAAATACTAAAACTATTCCGGGGTATACAAACTTAACTGCGGCAATTGCGACAAGCTATATATTGGTAGGACATTTAGAAATTTTAATACTCGTATTAGAGAGTACAAAAGAAGTTATTCCACACAAGACAATAAATCTAATTATGCACGTCATTTAGTAGAGGATAATCACAACTTTAACGATACTGTAAATATATTACATTTGGAAAATAACCCCAGTAAAATTAATCTATTAGAATCCCTAGAAATTAACAGGTGTAAATATTCAGGTAGACTATTAAATAACCAATTAGATCTTAATCCATCCCCACTTTTAAATCTTTTTAATGGCTCTGTATAATTAGTTTAGTTAAGTAATATGTATATATAATGGTGTAGTTAGAATAATAGTTTTAGTATTTTGTGAAACTTGATAAAGGCATTGTATGCCGAAAAACGTGTCGTTTATAAAATAAAGTGTAAATCTCGAAATATAATTTTCGTTTTTGTGTTTCTTACGTTCATTTAGATTAGACCGGTCGTACCTTCTCTAAATTTGGTATCCCGGACGATTAAAATAAAATTGATATATATTGCTTTAAAACGTATGCTATTTCATCATATTTCAGGTGTAAATGTTACGTTTCCTCTAAATGAGATCGACAAAACATTTTCATTCTGCCGAAACCACCAAACTAAACACTAATTTATCCAATCCCTTTCCCCAAATTGTCTTTCGTATCAAATTCTTTCAACCAAGAAGCTAAAGTAGCTCATTTCTTTTTCAATAAATTCCAATACACAACAAAAATAAAAAATAACAGAAAATTGGAATCCGAATACAGTAACGAAGTTCGATGGAACTTCACAGTCCATATTTGTTATTCCGGTTGACAGGTTCGATGAGAGAAAAAGATGAATAGGCAGCGAGAGGGGCTGCAGTAGAAGAAAAATGGGAGCAACGTGAGAGAAATCTCTAGTTGGAGTAGGTAATTTCGCGTGTATGGGAAACTGTGGATTGAAAGATTCTCAGGAATTTTGAAATATTCGGGGTTATATAATTAAAAATTCTATAACAATATATATATATATATATATATATATATATATATATATGTTTCAGGTGGTTTCCGGGAATTCATCCGCGTAGTTGATAACTGATCCCTGCCGGGATCGATGGTAAAATGACGACGTTTCGGCAGAGTCACATCTGCCCTATTCAGGTCGGATCGCATAATTCTCGTAGCCTTCTGCTTTCGCTTCTAGTTACTCGAATACTCATATTCGAGTAACTCATATTACATAGATATTACAATTGAATGTCCATTCAATTGTGGCAAGTGCAACTGATGAAGGTTCCCTAACCAGAAACAATATATATTATATATATTGTCTTGCGTACAAAAGAGTATTCAATATCTCTGACAGGTGAAGTTAACCTAGGAATTACGGGTAACAGCAATTACATGGAACGGCTCCAGATTCGGAACCTCTGTGTGCTAGTTTCCCCGAAAATCCTAGATGTCGGTCTTACATCTTGCGTTTACTATGTGAATGTGTTGAAATGGCTGCCCAGATATCCCGATCTTTCACCTATAGAACATTTTTGTGATCTGATAGGTAGAAGGCTCGGAAATTTACTTACGAGGTTCTTAGAGTTGAAATACAGGGAACGTAGTATAGATAACCGCGGTGAACAAACACATTATTAACAATTTTAATAAAAAAAATTAAACTTCTTGGTATTTTTTATTCAAATTTCCTTACTATAGCATCTATGTTTTACCAAAACAATATTAAATTTAAACATCTCCCTCTGGGTATTGCGATTTCTTTGTATGTGAGTATATATGAAGACCGTTATAACAAATTTCATTTTCGGCACTGGAGTAAGACAAAACATTCTCAATTACCATTCCCTTCACGAACAACTTCCATGTTTTCCCTTCAACTAAGCCTTTCTACCAGAAATGTTGGTCTCGTCTCCATCATCTCTCCAAAGAATTCCAATATAGATGCCGCCTGATGCTTACTAATTGACCAGCGAATCTAGAAACGTGTATTGCACACCCAAAGCTCCATCTCGAAGGACCGAAATAAATAATTCCTTCACATGTCTTTTCATGCATGGAAAAGAATGTTTAATATCGAGGACTGCCGCTATGTCAAATGAAAAATTGAGTATGTGAGCTGGCAAGCTGAGGCTGTCACTTTTCGAACGGCCGCTCTGTGTGTACGTGGCGAAATGGAACGGGAAAATTGCACCTTGAGATTATCTTGTGTTTCCTCCACGTTGTGTTTCGATATATAAAAGTCACACGGCCATAACAGATATTCACAGAATATTATGTTGAAGTTAGATTAAGATAGGATCGGGTAATTTATTAGAAATGATTGATGATACAAGAGGCTTCGGTTCTGATTTATTCTTTGTATTACTGTACCCATGAGCTTGGGTTTATTTAAGCAGTGCAGGTCAATGCCAGCACATACGATGACATCTGGGACTAAATATGATTTCAATTATACGATTAAGAAATATAATAATTATGCCATTTGAAGTTACCAGTCAGTGCATGCCCACGACTATCACGGTGTAAATGCTTTATGACAGCTATTGGAGAAGCCAGCATGCCACTGGTTGGACTGCAGCCTGCAGCTTCAGCAAAGCAAATATTACTGGTTGGCTGGCGAAGAAATTTTATTACTATAAATTGTATTCTACAAAGATATGTTCCAGCTTGATTCTGTATATTTTTCTATAATGTAAAACATACCATTTTTCTGGAAATCGGAAAAATATATTCAAAAAACTGTAAACATCATCGTAAATGTAAAATTTTCATCATGAATATCTATATATAAATAGGCAAAGACAAAACGATTAGGTACCATTTTCTCCTCTGTCTCTCAACCGATTTTCTTCATTTTTGTTTTGTTTAGTCGCTACTTACGACCTTCAGTGCAGAATGCTAATATTGATTCATAATATTGGATCATTCATTAAATAAAAAATAATAAAAATTCATTATTTACGTCCATTATGTCAACGCCAAACAACTGAATGTGCCGCCGCCGCCAGACTCAAAACATTGAGTATTTATATATAGAGGAACCAATGCTGTTATATACTTCATGCACTTCTGGAAGTGGCATGCAAGCGTTGTTATTGTTTAGTGGTAAAGTAATCGTTGTATATTATAATTATACAGGGCGATTCCAGATATGTTAGAAATCATTTTTTTCGTGGGTGGCACATAAGCAGTTGCATATAATGGGTGTTTAAAATATAGAGTAGAGTGCAATTATAACTAATAAAATAATTATATAGGGAAGCCCATTAGCGGTTGAATTTACAGGGTTCTTGGAATAGAAGGTGCAGTAGAATCACAGTTATAAAGGGTGGTGCAAAAAATATTATACAGAGATGCACATTCAGGGTGGCGGAAATGGAAAAACATTTCGTAACCCATAAGCACTTGTATATATAGGGAAGATGAAATATAGGGTGAGAGGGATTATAGATATACAGGATGACGATAAAAGGAAATGATTTATAGAGTAGCCCACTGGTTACTCTATTTAAATCCTACTTAAGTAACCGCCATCAATTTGTTAGCTATAACGGCTTCAAATCAAACATATTTACTGTGAGTTAAGCAGTACCCCAAGGTTCCAATCTCGGGCCTTTCTTGTTTCTGATATTCATTAACGATTTATCAAGTATATACTGTTATCTGAAACTCTTCTTTTTGCAGACGATCTGAAATTATTTCTTAAAGTCGAGAGCAGCAGCTCAGGTTATGGTGTACCAAGAACAAACTCTTTTTGAACATCGCTAAATGCAAAGTATGTTCTTATACTTTAAGGAGGAATCATATACTATTCGATTATTGGTTGAACAATGAAACTATTCAGCGGTGCACTATCATAAAGGACCTGGGTGTATATTTTGATCATAAATTCTGATTCGCTGAAAATATTTCCATAACTTGCAAATCGGCACTGCGTTCGATGGGTTTTACTTTTGGAAATTGCAACAGCTTTCATAACATATCCGCGCTGAAATCTTTATATACATGCTTAGTGCGCTCAAAGTTAGATTATTGCAATCTTATCTGGCATCCTATCTACAAGATTCATCATAAGCGTTTGGAGGCAGTGCACAGAAAATTCCTGAAATTTCTTGCTTTTCGAGTCGACGGCTCATATCCTGTCAGAGGGTACCAGCACAATTTACTTATTGACAGATTTGGGATAAGATCTTTAGTTATGCTTTGGAATTTACATAGCTTTTCATTTCTATTCAAATTGGTTCACAACAGAATTGACTCTCCTGTTCTTCTGTCAATGATCCCGATACATTAGCCAAGGCTCGGTTCAAGAAATAACACCTATTTTAGTCTGTTTGCCAATACAAATGTGCTTATAAAGTCACCATTATTTATCATGTGTAGAGCTTTTAACAGTATATCTAGAATCTGTGATATTAACTATGACAATTTTGAATCAATAGCTGAAGCATATATTCAACAAATATCAGATCAACCATGGTTCAGTTACTAGTAAAAGTCTTTTGTCAACTGTTATTTAGTTTATTTTTTAAAACTCTGGGTAGAATTTATGATGTAATATTTGTTCATTGTTATTTTATCTCTTAAAAAAAAACTGTGTGTAAAATTTATGTTGTAATATTTGTATTCTCAGTTCTTTTAATTATTGTTATTATTATCAATTTTTGAATATTTAAGATACCATAGTATATTAGGATGTTTCATTACATTTTTCCTGTAATTGGATTTATTTCTGTTGGGCAATAAACTAAACTAAACTAATAATAGGAGCCGAGATCCCTCTTTAGAGAAGCGAATTTGGGATACACTGTATAGTATTCAAATTTCGTTGGAGCCCCTTTTGTGTAATAATGTCACATTTATACTCCATTCTCTATTCTATATTAATATTCCGTCATATACTGACCTCAACTGTTCTTCATTCAGTGTTTCTGTCAATTCTTTTTTTTATTATCATTATTTTATTACTTTGTCAATGGCAACGAAGTCAGAATAGACGTTGAAACGTTTGGTATTACTGCAATATACGTCGTTTTATTTCTATTGTGGTGTTATTGCCCAAAAAAACATAAAAATAATCAAGAATATGCCACAAACAACGTTTAGAAGACAATTATTTTATTTCTGAGAGTTTGTATCGTTTAGTATAGCTTTCTGCTTTTCTTATGTTCCGTTATCTTCCTTTAGTATAGTATGTTTTCCATTATTAATGTTTGCACTTCCCTTTGGTTCTAGTTGTGTGGGTCTTTTCTGTTCAACTTTCTATTTACTTTCCAAAACAAGTTACCTGGTTGGTTATATTTTATTTTTAGTATGTATGTTAATTTAGGCATAATCCTACTAATACAGAGGAACAAGTAAATAATTTGGTCAGAAAAAAAAGACCAAAAATTTAAGAATCAATATGTTAAAAACCAGAGAGAAAACGTAGTCATGAATGCCAACAATTGGTAAGAAAAACTTGAAAGAATGAACTGCTTATTTTCAGGCGAAACGATCCTATGTCAATATTCAACGCCGTTGTGTCAATTCATCGTCATATCAATTTACAGGACCGAAATAGTATGTGGGAATTCCAAATAATCCATCATTTTTCCCGTAAACTGTAGAGACATAAATTGTAAAATATGGCAACATCATTCACCCAACAGTAGAATATGCAACCGAAGAGAAACATGAATATTCAGATAATCCGTTCTCAAAATACAGAATCGCAGCCAACATGACAATCCATCTCAATTGAAAGTTTCAAAAGTAAAAAGAAAGCAGAGGTGGCGAATATGTATGCATGCTGAAGCACATTAAGGTGTCTGCTATTTTGTAATATTAATATTTCAGAATTACATTCTACACTCGTGTCAGCTACGGATACCATTTATTATAAACATTGTTTATCTGGATTAAAATTATAGAAATGAATCCAGTTTTTACCCCAGTGATGGTATATAACATGAGTTTCAATAAGAACCCTATATTTTAAGATTTGATAAAATTGTAAACGCGAGATGTAAGACCGACATCTAGGATTTTCTAGGAAACTAGCTAGTTTCGTATACCAATTTACTGTTATGTATCAGATACATAAATAAGTGTTCCTGGGGACATTCTAATGTGGGAAGCGCAACTGATGAAACTTTCCGACAAGAAACAATATATATCATATATATTGTCTTGCATACAAAAGAATGACACATAGAAACAGAGTATTTGATAAAATTGGTTATGTTACACACTGGTTACGAAATCTAAATATATGGTCAGCTTCACAGGTTATCTAGCTATTAACGCAGATGAGAACACGATACATATATATTTTATTGAACCATAATAAGGGTGCCCGCAGCCACCTATGCCTGCGAGACATGGACAATGACGAAGAAAACTTAAAATATTATGAAATATTTTTGGAGGAATTCAGTGCCAAGACGAGTATAGAAGAAGAATAAGAAAATGAGAATCTATACAAAAAACGAAGTATTGTTTAGAATGTGAGAATACGAAAAGCCAGATGGTTAGGACTCATTACAAGAATGTCCGTGAAACGATGAAGGATCTGGAAGAAGTGGAAATTAGGGACTGACAGAAGCAGACATATATACAGGGTGAGTTTTTTTTGATGGTCCATATGGGGATCTCGGAAACTAGCGGAGATAGAGCAATGGTTAAATTGGGAAAGATTTGCAGTTATACTGGCACAATTTAATTACATTTTCGGATTTTTGTAAAAAGTCATGGCTTACTATATATTTTGAAAAAACTAAATTCTGTCGATTTAGTCAAATCCCTCTAGCTCCTTTGCTTTTGATTTTATAAAAAAAGTGTAAATATCAAAATTGAAGGGAATTGTAACCCGAATATGATTGTCATGTCCTCGTTTGCGTGACAGCTCTCGTTTTCGAGATATGACACAAACTTATCAATTTTTGAATGGAAACCATAGTTGGCTATTACCTGAAAAAATCGGACATTTTTAGAGCCTTTCAACGATATAATACTCGATATAGTTATTCATAAAAATAACTGAGTTATGGATGCTTTTCTCTCTTATTTTCAGTTTTAACGGAGTTAGCCATGAAATAGATTGATTTATTAATAACTATTCCAAAAAACATTGAACGATTTTTTTACTAGGTATATCAGATATAACAAAAAAATTAATAAGTAGGTACTTACTAAAAACTTAAGAAATTAAAGTACATAATAATGGTTACAATTTATGTTCGAAAAGTCCACCACTGTTATTTAGACAAAAATTGCATCTTTTTAAGATTAACATTACCGCTTTCCTCACAGACCGCCTATCAATTTCTTCAATTGCTTGTAATACCGCCTCCCTTAGGTAACCTACTCTCTCATACTTTCCTTTGTATACATTGTTGTTTAGCGCACCCCATAAATAGAAGTCTATAACTGACAAATCGGGAGACCGGAGTGGCCATTCGCGTAGGTCATTTGTTGCTCTCCAAGAGTTTGGAAATATATTATCTAAGTGTTGTCTTACTAATAACGAGTTATGAGCAGGTGCTCCATCATGTTGGAACCACCCAATTTCTAAACGAGTTCTCAAATTCAAATTATGCAACATGCCTTGAAAAGTGTATTGCAAGAAATGCAAGAAGCCCTCCCCAGTAAGTAATTCGTCATAGATAAAAGGCCCCAGAGTAGTAGACCCTATGATACCACACCAAACATTAAAACTAAATTTTATCTGTGGTCGTCTTTGTTCTACATGGAAAGGGTTTTCTTTAGCCCAGATATGCTCATTGTGTCTATTCAACATACCGCAGTTAGTAAATTTAGTTTCATCTGACCATAACACCTTTAATGGAAACTGTGAATTGTCAAGGCTCATGTCTTTAAACCATGTACAAAACAAAATACGTCGATGTTCGTCACCAGCACGCAAAGTTTGAGAAAGTTTGTACGGGTGGAACTTGTGCGCTTTCAGTACCTTAACTACCGTTCGTTGAGATGTGCGAGCTTCTGCCGCAACGAACTGAATTTTTATGACGTATATGATATAACATTCCACCATATTCAGTTTTTCTTCGTTAGAATATTCCATTTTATCACGAAAACTTATGAATATCGACTGTCAGTTCAGCACTACTAATGGAATTACTCTCAAATGAGGAAACGTCAAAGTGAAAACAATCTTTTTCATGGCTACCTACGTTAAAAGTGAAAATAAGAGAGAAAGGCATCCATAACTCCGTTATTTTTATGAATAACTATTTCGAGTATTACATCGTTGAAAAGCTCTAAAATTGTCAGATTTTTTGAGGGCATAGCCAACTATCTTTTCCATTCAAAAAAACATAAGTTTGTGTCATATCTCGAAAACGAGGGCTGTCACGCAAACGAGGACATGACAATTATATTCGGGATACAATTCCCTTCTATGTTGATATTTACACTTTTTTTATCAAATCAAAAACAAAGTAGCTAGAGGGATTTCATTAAATCGACAGAATTGCGTTTTTTCAAAATATCTAGTAAGCCATGACTTTTTACAAAAAGTGTCATTAAGTTGGGACAGTAAAACTGCAAATCTTTCCCAATTTAACCATTGCTCTATCTCCGCTAGTTTCCGAGATCCCCATACTGATCATAAAAAAAACTCACCCTGTATATGATTTTCTTTGTTGTATCCGGTGTACGTCCGTTTCTCGGTTTGTGCTCTGAAAAGAACGTTTTACCTGACGTTACGGCAAAATCTCATTTGGCATTTTCAAAGCTGAAAATCTGAAAACAGAATTCTGTTCTGGGAAAATAATAATTTGCTCAGGTATACTATACTTAATTTATTTAAATTAAATGAAACTTTTTTTAATTTTTACTCCATCCATGGAGACTCCTGTTATTTTTCGATATATCATGTCATCTAGGATTTCTAGTAGTGCAGGACGACTGTCACTGGAAACGTCTACGTTTTCTTCGTCTATTCACTATAAACTCTCGTCCACAACGCACGTTGCCTATAGTATTGTATTTTCTTTTAAATACCCGAATCATTTTATTTCTTTTTTTTTATTTAATCTCGTACTAAATGATATTAATAGCCATGAGATTTATTTTAGCGGGAAAAGTGAACACTCAATATATATATATATATATATATATATATATATATATATATATATATATATATATATATATATATATATATATATATTTTAAATATCTGTAGGTAATATTTTATATTTTTAGAAGTTGAAGTGAGACTTTCAATTACCCCCTCCCTCGGTTTAAATGAGATTTGATGAGATTTCATTGGACTTCTCCTCTCCTATTCTGAGTTCACGTAATTATCGGATGCCCCCTTCGCAGGTATATTTAAATTAAGAATTAAATTACACATTAGGATTAATATTTGTGTCGTAACAAAATAGTGAAAATTATTTTACTTCTTCTGAAATTTATATTCATTAATAAGAATGGCAAGAAAGAGAAATAGAAACAGGTTGATAACTAGACACGGTCGGATCCAAGGGGAAGGGGTGGTGGGGGCGGTCGCACTCTCCGGCGGCCTCAAAGTTATTAATTTAATATTAAAACGAGGTATATTTAACTCCAAGAGCCTAGAAGAAGGTCACTTCTATAGGTTTAAACCTCAGTCCGACTATTTTTCATGTAGTAGTCCAAGAAATATGGGTTTAAAATTATATTTAAGTAAATTTAGTACAGGATCGCCCCACCCCCCTTAAGCATTAAATCGCCGCCCCGGAAGCTCGTGTCTGGATCCGCCCCTGTAACGCGCTACGGGGAGTATATTTCATAAGAAGCTTTGGCGTCCATCGTTCAGTCTCAAATAATTGCCGCTTTTTTACTGTGACGGGAAGTTATTCACAGAAAAGTCATTTAGAACAATTTAAACGTAACTTTTCCGCACCCACTCATATAGCTAACAAAAGCTTTTGATTCTTTCATCTTTCGTTAATTATGCGATATTGTTTGAGCGATAGAATGTCATATACAAAAACCTTTTGTGTGTTCCGCGGGAAGTCCACAGTTGATCGCACGATTCGCTTTGTTTCGCACACCGACCGACAGACCGCCTTCAATGGACAGAAGCTTTGTTTTTCGGCTTTTACACTTTCGAAATTATTCCGAAAGCATTTACCATGAAACAACATTAAAATGTTTGTCGGCTCCTTTGCAATTGAAATTTTACATCGAACTGAAGCATGTTGCACCTCTGGTTTTTGACAACTGTAAAATCTGTATTAGTAAAATAAAGCAAATGTTAAATTGTGACTTGAAAGTTTAACAGTAAGTGTAAATGAATGTGGCAGCGCATTAGAAGTTTTGGGGCAATAGTCAGTGTCTCCCAGATAAAAGTAACTACAAGGGGATGTCCAAAATGGCAAGAGATACAGGCTGCCTCAAAATGAGAAAAAAAATTGCGTTGTTCCATGCCCAATTAGGTGCTGTATTGAAATTAAAAATATCTTCAGGGGTTTCCAAAATATCGAGGAAAAACAAAAAAACTGTAATTTTCGAAAAATTGCAATATATTTGCCATTTTTTAACAGATTTTATAGTTTTTTTTTATTTTTTTGATAACAGCTATGGCTAATCGATTGACGTAACGAACTTTTTCTAAGCCTTATAGATTTTTTGCTACCATTGCCAACTTTGTTATTACTTATGACCGCCATATTGTATTTGTAAGTCTGTCAAAGCAAATAAAAAGAGCTTTTCAACCATGTATAAAAGGCCTATCTCTGGATGACAAAAAAATGTAAATTACACAGGTCAACATTAGAACTAAGCGGGAACACGGCAGGCCTTACAGTGTACTAGGGGTTTTTCGGGTCGCTGATAATGATGAGAGGGTCGGTTGAACTTCATCACCTCAGGTTCAAGCGTATTTGATGGTCAAATCGAGAGAGTTTTTGTAGAATTCTCTCTATTTGACCTTCAAATGACCTCTGGGAAAAAGCTCAAGCTCAAACAAACCAGGGATTCGAACTCAAAGACCTCAAAAACATATGCAAGATTTTTTTAAGATGTTTTGGTAGACCACTCTAGATTTGACCTTTAAATGACCTTGAAATAACCTCTGTAAAAAAAATCCCAAGGTCAAACAAATTACGGATTCGGACTCAGAGACCTCAAAAACATTAGCATGAATTTTTTCACATTTTTTGGCAGAATCTCGATTTGACCTTCAAATGACCTTCTGACCTCTGACAAATAGCGCAGTCAAACAAACTACGTATTCGGACTCAGAGACCTCAAAAACATAAGCAACAATTTTTCAGATTTTTTGGTTGAATTCTCTCGATTGAATTTCAAATGCGCTTGAACCTGACGTGATGAAGGTCAACCGACCCTCTCATCGTATTTAGCGCCCCAAAAAAACCCTAGTACCCAATACGGCATGCCGTGTTCCGGCTTAGATCAAATGTTGACCTGGGTTATCAAAAACAGTTTTCACAAAACGTCGTATGTATCTCTCTGCCCAAATTTTATTTTTTATTGGTTCTATCTGTTAAGAGTTTAATATTTTTCAAAATAAATATAATATTTTTAGGGTTCCCTATATACGATATACAGATCAAGGCCGTAGCCAGCGGGGGGTCTAGGGGTTAAAACTCTTCCCGAAGTTTTGGAATTAAGGTTTCAAGATTCAATTTTAACCAACTAATCATTTTTTCATAAGAATAAATTTTATATTTATATAATTTTGTATACCCTGGTAATAAATAAACAAATATATAAATTTTGCAGTTCTAATTAGCCTACCACCAAACCAAAAAAAAACATCCAACCCATCTCAAAATGTACTTCTGGGGAGGAAATAAAATAAATCGACCATTCCCGTCCTTCTCGCCGAAACTATTCAAGCTAAAATTAATTTAAGGGGACAAATTACACAATTAAATGGAAAATATAAATATAAAATGATTTCTAATGAATGATGTAATATATCAAATCAAAGATGTTAAAAAAATTTAAAAAAATGTACTAATTACTTCCCTTTATTTCCGAAATTATAAAATATAAAATTTGGAAAAAATTAGGCCTTTGCAGCCTCACTTGAACTTTACAGGATAGATAAAGACAAACCAATAATACCAATTTTTGGGAGTAAATTATAGAACTAAACGGAAAATATAAATTTAAACTATTTTTAAAACCCTTCATTAATTATATTAAATGAAAGTACTCACAAGGAATACAAATATATTTTTCTCATATTTTTAAAATCAATACAGTGGGGGAGTGATAGAGAATGAAAGCCTAGAGCATAATATTGAGTTGGGTAGTTATAGATTCCACTACACTATTAAAATATTTGGGCTAGGCCATCAATATAATCTGTTACGCGTTTCTCTCATCCCTAAGGGTGGTTTTGGGGGTTGGGGGTGGTTTTAGAGCTTCGGACCCATTGAGATTTTTGATCAGCCTGTTGAAAAGTATTATTTTGCAGTTTCAATAAAATTGGCAGGAACCCATTTTCCATAAGAAACGTGCGTGATTCTTTAAAACTCTGAGATTCAAGTATATTCATGAAAATATAAGAAAATCCACTTACTCCCTGTTTGTTTAAAACTGGAATATTAAAAGAAAATACTTTGATTTATTTGTATTGTAGTCCAACTCCAACTTATTTATTTCTTTCTGGAGAATTGTTGTATGTTAATGATATATAAGCCTTATGTCTTATAATGCAATTTGATTTCAGATGTCTACCATGTCCAAAAGACTGCCCTCTTTGTGAACCATCAGGAATTTGTACAGTACGACAAGATGTGTACATAAAAACAGCCATTTTGTGTATTCAGCTGACATGCATGGCAATAACTGTCATTTTGGCGATGGTGGTTTTCAAACAACGCAAAACTAAGGTTGGTAAGATTTATAAAATATATTTCAGAAATTGCTTTAAATTATTATGCAATATGTTTAGGTGTTTTTCACATCTCGCAGATGACTATTAATGACCTGCTTATTTCACACAAAAAAGGCAAAATTCAAAATAATTAATATTAAATTTTAGAATCATTCCTTTTTTATAAAGTTTCTTCCATTGACAACGGGGTCAGACCTATACCCCGAAACGTTTAGGAATATACAGTAGTTTCATTTTTACTTTGCTGGTCGCATACCAAGGGTTTGATATAATCGGCCATTACAACCTGGAAGGATTTCATTTATATCGACGTAAATGAAATACTTCCAGGTTGTAATGGCCGATTATATCAAAAACTAGAATCTAACTAACTAACCTAAAAACTGTTTTATCTTCAAACCGACGCCATTTTGAAATTTTTTCGCCGAAAAACTTTTTTTGTGATGATCCAGTCGCCTGATATAATTTTTCAGATTTTTTCAAAAATTGTATTATTTAAAAAAACGTCATATAAATGAAGTAAATATTTTACTTTCAATTTGACAAAAATATTTAGTCAGTAGTCACTGATAAAGTAATGCAAGGAGAGATCTCTAAATTTAATATCGTTTTTGTAAAACTGGAATACACGTGCGACTGTTGTTCGGCTAGCGAATTTCACTTCCGCTGAAAAAAATATATCTACAGTACGTTAATTTGACATATCTCCACAAAAAGTACTCCAATGGCGTCAAATCAGGAGACCGTGCAGGCCATTCTATCGATCCCCGCGTCCCAATCCACCGATTTGGAAAAATTTCAGGTACTGCCGGACATTGATTTCGTAATGGGGCGGTGCTCTATCTTGCCGAAACTATATTGTATTGGCAGGAACTTGTGGGTTTTCTGGATCAGGATATAAGTTTGTCAAAGTTAGCAAGACATTATTTTGGAGTAGTTCTAAATATTTATCCATTCACGTTTCCATCAATCAAAATGGAACCTCACCATCATTTGTTCACAGAAATACGTTCTACCCAAATCGTCTTCCATGAGCTCCTGAGTCGGCATCACTTTATAGGAATGCATTTCACTTTCCTTTAATATTCGAATATTTGATGTGTGGCTAACGTTGAACAGTGGAGCTGCGTTTCGACCAGAATTATGGGGGTTTTCTTAAAACTCAAGCATAATATCCAATTTCGTGTTATCACTTACAGCATTGGCAGCTACTTTTTTATCTGTCTTACATGACCAAGCGCGCGACACTGCTTTTCTATTTTGCTAATTGTTCCTTGGAATATAGGCGGCAAATTTGGAAAATTTTCATGAAATAAGCGAGAAATTTCCATTTGTGTCGGTGTGTTATCTCCATAATCAATCATTTGTGGAATGGCAATTTTGTGCAGTTATGTTAAATGAACCATTTTTCTGATATTATTATGTACAGTTAAGGAAATTCAAACGACAATAGCACTGACACTCATCCTTACGGTCATGCAGACAGACAACAAGATGCTAAGGCTATGAGTTTTGACGAAAATAAACAATTTTTTTTTTTTCATATCAGTAAAAAGGAACGAAGGAAGGGTTTTAGCTTACTAACTCAATATCAAAAGCTAGATGGGAATTAAGTATTAAGTGTAATGTAGAGAATTTGTGAAATAAAATAATTTTCATTTTTTAATCTTATTTTCTGTAAGAAATCTGAAAACCTTTAATATTTCCGAAACAGTTGAAGATAGGTGTAGCCAGTGTAGGACATTGTACGTGAAATATGTCTAGAATTTTCAGAGGGCCAAAAAAATAAATAATGGGACTTGCATTTAAAATAAGAAAGTTGGTATTGGTCACTGGCACATGACACACCCTATATAATTTTGTTTGTTGAAAAAATGCGCATTTAGAAATACAAATCGACGTGTCCAAGCGTTTTTCCCTACAAGCCCTCCTTTATTCGTTATCAAACTTATTCCATTTGGCTTTTCCACACTGTATGTGCAAAATTTCAAAACGATGTTTTTTGTTTCAATGAAATAAATGCTTGATATTGTTGTAAAATCCGTGGGTTAAATTGAATAATTTTAAAAACTAATATTCCCTGTCACTTCCTAGAAACTAAGCTGAACTAAAACTAAAACTGAACTCCTGAAATTAATGTCGCCTTATATAGCGTAAATTGTCGTTTTCGATGGTACTACATTTTTCTGCCCAGCGTAGAAAATACTGATTGGCGCCATTTTGAAAATTCCAGTACTAACTTTTTATTAGCCCAGCGATCAATGATTTATCGGAATGAAACCAGGGATGGACTGGATAATTTTTTAGAACAATATTTTGAAAATCTTAACCATAAAGACATCTTAATTGCTATACCTTATACTCATACCATATATTCATTAAATTAACTAACTGGTTATTTCAATTACCTCAAAATGCTAATTTTTTAATGACTAAGGGTTGGTGCATCTATTTATCCTCAGGCACTAATTACATTATTGGGTGCTTCCAGTTATACACAAATGTATGCCACTTACGAGCTTGTAAACAACATAACAATTCAATTAATACCAACAGTGCATGGATTAATATCAATTAATACTTCTCTGAAAGCATTAAACTGGGATGGCGTCAGGTAAATCTGTCGGGATATATGCCGCCGTTGATTCAACATCACCCCAGAGGTGCTATCAGTCAAACCGTTGATTCATTGTTATCCTCAAATACGAAAAATAACAAAAAAGCAAATTCAATTTAATGTTTCCCGTTTGTTTCTTTCTTTTCAGGCTATTGCGTCGGGCATGTGGACAATTTTGGAAACGATACTTTTAGGAATCTTCATACTATATGGAACGGTAAGTTTTTGTAGAATTTATTTAATAATAATATTTTTTATAGTTTACCAAATAATTATAAAAAGTGGCCCAAACTAGGATAGTGAACAAGCTAATATACTCCAAACCAAACCGTCTTCAACATACAGGGTATTGCATTAGTGCGAGCAAGTTCATTCTCTCCTTTTTTGAAAAAGATACAAAAAATTATTTAACCCTATGAATTTTGAAAAATAATTTAAAGAAATTAAATTTGTGTCAATTGTTGTTTCTGTGTGCCTATTGATAAACTATTTGATAAAAAAAATTATCCTTTTAGTTTTTATTTTGCAAAAAAAATAGATGTTGCAAATTTACAACAATATGTAAAAAAGTAACTTAAGAAATGTTTAAAACTTTATGAGTACATTACATGAGCATTATGCAGACAAAGGGAACAGTCAGCGTCGGTACGTATTAGCTCTCCGAAATTAAAGCAATAAGTCTCGCTGGCTCGTATACTAGAGGATTCGACGTGGAAACGATCGATTCCCGTTCGGCTACTGCTTGTTCGCATTTTTGCCAAGGACGCCACCTCAACTGTCAACCGTGATCTCTCTATGACTGCTGACATTGGTAAGTCGCGCCACCAACTATTTGACCAATAGCAGTGATTATGTCACACGATACGTGCCGCTGATCAATAGCGTGCCACGACCAAGTGAGGGTTCGTGACCTTGAGAATTTTCCCTCGCTCAAGTGGGGCAACTAAAATAATCAATAATCTCATATAGTACCACATCTGTTAGCGAATCTCTCATGTGTTTATTGTGGTAAGACATCTGCAAATAAATATATTGATATTTCAAAATTTCATGAAGTTGCAAATATGTAACATAAGAATGTATGACACATTGCTAAAATGATAAATATAATATTTTGATGAATGTATACATGGAATGTCTTCGATGACACATTACATATAATATCCAAAAAAATGTATGAATTAGATGTTGCGGTTTTAGTTCAATGCTGGTTCAATGCAAGTATATAATTGACGAAGGACCTTTAGCGGAACAATCAATAAAACACGTACCGTCGCGTAAATTAATTCACCAAATAAAGTTAGTTTTCTTGGTTCTTCTTTCTTCAGAGGCTAGCCGCGCAACAGCAGGAATTGATTTTAGAGCTTAGTCTGGACAATACGTTACACAAAAAATAGCGACGTAATGTTCATTGATTGAGCAAACAAAAATGCGGGTTTAACAATAAATGATGCGCTTTTGTAAACACAAAAGAAACAAAATGAAAGCGATTTAGCGGTTGTTACGACCGGAACTAATAACTCGCGGAATCATAACACAATAACAACAAAAAACGGCCGTCTCTTAAGACGGAATCAAAAACGTCCGAATAGCTCGGAATTCAATACACAAATCACGAATACTGTATATATTTTACAGGCAAAAAACACTTAAAATTAGCATTAGCGCGACGGAAGGTTTTGGAAAAGGTGCAAAAGTTTAAAAATCAATGAAGTAATTCAATCAAATTTAAAACAATACAATAAACAAATTGTGGGAACTCAACAATACATGAGTGCTTAGTACATACCTTTTGTGTTGCATTCAATCAAATGTAAACACTAAATTCTTGATCCGTGCATTAATTTACATAACAAACGTACTGCATTTCATAACATATAGAAAATTACTTCGTAGGCGTCAGTGCCTGACATCGGTAATGTCACGCAGCCAGTAAGAGCCCGAAGACCAAAACAAAGGCTGAATGCGGCAGCACAATGTAGGTGTCGCATTTGAAAAAGTAGCCATAAATGTTCCAGCCCCATTCCCCGACTCTTAGGCATAGGCCATACCCAATCAAAAACCAACCACGTTGACAACGGTGTTGGTAGAACTGCTATTCAGCAGTTTTGATATCCTGTTGGAGTTACATTTGGACCAAGGGCATAACTTTGAATACAACGTATTCAGCAGTTCTCTACTATATGGGGCATCTAGAAAACGAGTACCACATCCCTGCATGCACAATCAGATGGAATGGTGGAACAGGACCTTGGGAAAGATTCAACAGGACCTTGGAAGAACATCTATCGAAGGTCGTCAGCAACAACCAGCATAATTGGGATGAGCATATTCCCCTATCCCTGTTGGCCTATCGCTCAGGGTTACACAACAGCACAGGACTGACTTCAGCCAGACTACTATTCGTAAAGGAGCTGAGGACAATGTGATTTGACCTTTGGTTCACCAGAGGAACGATTATGCCGACAATTTCCGACAAAGCCCGCCGGCCACGATCAAATGGCGCTACAATCATAAGGATAATTCAGTACGGTTCCAACAGACATAAGGTCTGTCCTTACAACCCCCAGAAGAGGAAAGGCAAATCTCCAAAGTTCACACCATCCTATTATGGGCCAAGATGTAGTTATCCATTTGGATCGACTGGCTCCCTTTCTCGGAGAAGACGATTCTAATCGGGAAGACCAGAATAAAAGAAGGGTCACTGTTGCAACGCTTAATTTGACAGTACAAATAGAGGCATTCTTTTAAAATTATTCACAATAATAAAAACAAAAATCCGAACAAAAGTTTAGCAAAAAAATGTTTCCAGTGTGAACGAATATAAAAAGATGGACAAAAACTACTGGACTTACTGAGACGGAATATAAATGCTGACATACGCCAGCAGTGTACAGTAGTGGACAGCTGATTTACGTTTGACTCATTATTGTAATATTCGAAAAATTAGTTTAAGGAAACTTATCTGCATATAAAATTCCTCCATCATGACACCTAAATGAAATACTCGTGAAGAATGCGGTAAGCTGCTAATTAAAACTTACTCCTACTGATAATTCGGTTTATATTAAAACTTGTCCACTTAAAAGTTTATCCATTAAACTTCGGATTTCCAATCTCAAGCACAAGTGTCTTCTGCTTGTGTGAAGTTGGGATGCTGTGAGAATACGGCCGCGAATAAAAACCAGAAAAGTGCGGTTTAATCATCTTCCTGATGGGGTCGGCAATCGGTTTTATTTATTTTTCGTTGGCGAACTTCACAGCGTTGGCAACACGAGTACGTTAGTTGGGATGAGGAATTTAAAATCGATGTTTGCACACTCTTTTATTTTACTTTGTGATTAAATCGTATAAAATTTAACGATTTTTTTTGTAGCAATCGAAATTTGTTTTTGCTAAATAAATATCTTCTTTCACTTCATCGTGTTATGCTGACGTGAAATGTTCGTTCGACATCTTGGGCTTTTCTCTTTTCAGGCTTTCATTTCTTTTTTAACACGCTTATATTAGCATCGTTTGTAACTAACTATGTAATAAATATTGGAAGTCTATTCTTCCCCACTTCAAATTATCGTATATAAAACATTTTTAAAAAGAATATAACCGACTTCTACCTATAACTAAAAAGATAAAAATAATTATAACAAAATACAACTCTAGCAAATAAATAACACATTCAATGTTGTTAGGTACCGACTTCAAAAATATACTAGATTGATAGGTAATTAATTTGTACAGAATGAAGACCTTTAAATATTTACATTTTTTACTTCCTGGGTACCTAACAACATTGAATTTGTTATTTATTTGCTAGAGTTGTATTTCGTTATAATTATTTTTAGCTTTTTAGTTATAGGTAGAAGTCGGTTATATTTTCTTCAAAAATGTTTAATTTTCGACTTTTTAGTTTTTTTTTGAACTCAGGTAGTTTTCATTTCTTCCTTTTTTATT
Source organism: Octodonta nipae (assembly GCA_034190945.1). Classification (NCBI taxonomy): domain Eukaryota; kingdom Metazoa; phylum Arthropoda; class Insecta; order Coleoptera; family Chrysomelidae; genus Octodonta; species Octodonta nipae. Next base: position 6,725,868 of record CM067218.1, read on the forward strand.
TTGTATGTATAACCTTAATAGACAGAACCAGGTAACATCGAAAGCCTCAGCATTACACAATGATACTTTCTCATTTAAATTGACAGGTAAATCTTTACGAACAAAATGTACTAGTACGCGTTGACTTAATAAGCCCAAAATATATTTATGCCTTATGGACTACGCCATGTAACCTTTTTTAACTTTTTTTGACAACCCTGTATAACTATAGATAATTCCACTCCAACCTATATACCAACCATCATGTACATACGACTGCCCACGGACAAGCATAAATTTGTTAGCTGTCTTCTGTAAACTATAGGACGGAGTAGAATCCATCCCATATTTACGGAGTCAAATCCGTCCTATATTTCAACCATAGTATATAACTCCTTGTGAGCTACCCCATAAATTATTTCATTTTTCACATTTTATATTATCGCCCTGTGTAATATCAATTTCTCCACACTTCTTATGGGCTCTAAAAGAAATAATATTTTAATCACACTGTATAAATATAATGCAACTCCAGGATATATTTCAACCACCCTGTATATGATTTGCTTATGCCCACATCATATAACAGTTTTTTAATCGCCCTATATAATTTTAATTTCACATTTTTTCCAACATTTTTATACCACCAAACGTCCAGTCCACCCTATATTCCAACCATCCTGTATATACGGTTGCCTACGGACCACTATCATTCTAGTCCGTCCTATATTTCAATCTTCATATAAATGCAACTCCTTCTACCACTTTACTTTGTGATTTTGTTTGCTATAACCAAACACCCTGTCGATAAACGCATCAAATAGCAGTTTAAAGTTTGACAGGTGTTGTCACTGAATTTTCTATTAGGCCGGGAGAATGTGGCAACCAAAAGCACCGTCTTCGCAAAATGGAAAAATTTGCATTTAAATAGGTATTTGCCTGGTATACAAACAAAACGAGCTTGGTACTCATTAATTTAAGGAACCGAAAATACTATGCTTTACTATCTATACGCTTGAGATGTACATAGAAAATTTTCAAAATCGCAATTAAAACTTCCAGTGCCTAAAATTACCGCACTATTACGTTGGAATTAAAATATTTATGAGGAAATGTCCGTTATGTCATTTCGATGAAGTTTGGAATTTTCAGCGATTTTCTGCAAAACTGCAAGTTGCACGTCGCAGAAAAGTATATGAGTTCACCTAAAGATCTTCCTTAATAGATTAAACGTTAAAAAACTATACACATCTATAAGGAGTTATCGCAAAATCGAATAAAATATTAGGGATATTCATCGATTTCCATGCACGCATGTTTGATGTTACTCATTAGGAACATTGCACTCTGTATAACTTACTTGTGATTTCAAAAGTTAAGTCTTACAAGTACTCATACTTGCAATGAGAAATAGCAGTTGTATGATGGCATAAATGTCAACTACATATATACCTTTCTTCTGGAATCCTGAATCACATTTCTAGTTTTAAAAATAAAAAAGCTTGAATATTTGTAGATACAACAGGAGGTCACGTCCAAGAATCTGTCAAAAAATAATTGTTCTATTACACTATAAAGGTGCGTATGTTTTAAATCTCCGGATAACAAATTTTGCTTCGTTGGGTAGCGCTGCTAAATCCACAGACATCATTATATAATTAGTGAACTTGCCTCTTTGTCTAAAAAAACGGTTTATGGTGCTTCACCTTTTTTTTGGTTGGAAGGAAAATATACAACCTATCGTGTTTGTGGAACGCTCAGACTAGCTGCAGGCCTTTTGTCAGAGCTATAAACGAGCTCTGTGCGGTTCGAGCCGTGAGTTGCGTCAAAGTGACAGGTACACGCTGAAACTGGGTCCGAAAACAAACCACAATATAAAATCGTTACAAAAGCCATAATTTAATTTCCAGTAAGGACACAATGAATGTTTTGTATGTGTTTACATGGAACACAGTCTATAAAACCCCATTCGTTAGATAAGTTGAAATAAAAGCACCATAACTGTCGTACTTGCATTCTTACACTCCTTGGGCAGCTGCCTACTTTGCTCCCGCCTAGCAATTGTGATAGGTGAAATTTCTTAACAAAATTGTAAGTTATGTTTTTTTATTATATTGCCTAGCAACAAATTATGGCAGAACTCGCCATGTATCATTCTCTAATTTAAAGTATTGATGCAAATTTTATCGTCATTAGCTAATACCACTTTAGCAGCTGTGAATTCAAATTAATAGCGATAGCCAGCGAAGCGAAATTTGTGTTTAGGCCTAGTTAATTTTTCAAAAATAAGAGAAACTAGCTGTCAGGATGTTAAAACATACCTCGTCATAAGTCAGTTATTTTTTGACCAATTCTCATGCATTCAATCTCATTTTACTCAGAAATATACAAGCTTACAGGATCTTACTGTTAAACCTATACAAAGGTTAGACTCGTTCGTTACTTTGTTTTTGAAACTGATTTTTTTTAAAATATGTAAATGAGTCCATAAATAAGATAAGGAAAGAGCGTTGAGTGTAAGGCTTTGGTGTTATTATACAAAATTTTATGCTTATACATATGTGAGAACACAAAGATTCCACAGCTATTTCAATTTATATATTAAAAATAGAAGAGTGATTTTATGTAATGATTACTAAGCTCAATTTAGGTTATAATTTTTGATTAAACCAAAATAAGTAAATTTTGATCGGATATTCGCATTCGTATTCGCGAATATTGGAAGAGAAAATTCGCATTCGCATTCGTATTCGCGAATATCGAAAATCGGACATTTGTTACATCCCTAGTAGAAAGTATGACGCTATATGGCTATGAAACATGGAATATCTCAGACTACAAGCCCTATAATTGAAGGCTCCTCGACAGGATTGCAGGATTTCTCGACTCCAACATGTTCCATTAAGCAAAAAATGAATTTTCAAATTAATAAGTATTTTGGGAAATATTCCAGATGGCTTCTTTTCGTTGGGACACCCTGTAATAGGTCAAAATCGGATGGATCAGATGAAGAACGACTATGAGGGTATAAGGAGGCCGACGTACAGGAGAGCCGCAGTAGGTAGTAGGTAGTATTGCATCCAACAGATGACTACCGACCGTTGAAGTAAATATCTTAGATAGTGGAACGTATTGTGAATTTATTTGGCGTGAATAAAATAATAGGGTTGGGTGTAAAAATTTGTTACGAACGCACACGAAATTTATAACATTTAGAACCTTCACTTATAAAATCGGGTTATTTTCCGTTACACTTTGGGTTCATAATAGTGTACACCACCTACCGATACTTTAAAATCGATAAACAAACAACACAATGAATAATAAAGTGAGTGGTATTTATATCCGTATACGACATAATGAGTCCTATTTAAACTCTATTTATTCAAACCACTAGTGCCGCTCGGGGTTGCGAATCATATTTCGATCCGTACAACAATGAAAATCCATAAAAACGTTAATGGATATTTGATTTATGAGATTGCATCAGACATCGTCGGATTGATTGAAATGTGAAAAACAAACTCATATTAGGTTTCCGAGAAATATCAGATATATTATGTGATATGGGACGACTTCCGTTTCAACGATAAAAGAACGAACTTGGGAGTAAATTGAATCAAAGTTTCCAAACTAGATTTCACTTTTGGCGTCTATTTGATCCAATATAAATGATTAAGGCGTTCTTAAGATTTGATTTTTCTCTGTCTTTGTCTGCACTAGGTATGTCGATACTGTAGACCGGAGAAATGTTTTCTCAAAATATGTTTGTTGTCATTCTTCCTTAGATTGTAAATTTAATTTTTTGTTATGTTTTTTAGAGAAATAAAGTATGAGGCTGTGTTGTGATTGGTTGGGTGTTGGTGGGCGTGTCTGCTTTGTTTAAACTGACACTTACGAAGGTCCATGCTGTGGGAATGCGAGAGCTGACATCACGTCGGTTTAGACAGAGGGGTCTTTTCGCTATTTCTATAGCTTCGCGAATAGTAGATGCCCTAAGGGAGTTAAGAGATATGATAGTCCTACTGTCCTCTAAGTTGATAGTGTCCAGTTTGGATATTATGATGCGCGAGAGCTGATGTCGGATCTTTTTTGCCAACTGACAAAGAATGTTCATATATTCGATGGTTGACGCGCCTATTTGTACGACCGATGTAGGTTTTTGGGCAATCGCGACATGGAATTTCGTAAACTCCTTGATCTTCGTTAGGTACTTTATCTTTAGGGTTCCCGGTTAAGTTGGCTATAGTTTGACTCTTGTTGAAAACTGTCTTTATTTGAAAGATCCGACTTCAGCTCTCGCGGATCATAATATCCAAACTGGACACTCTATCAACTTAGAGGACAGTAGGACTATCGTATCTCTTAACTCTCTTAGGGCATCTACTATTCGCGAAGCTATAGAAATAGAAATGCCTTCCCACAGCATGGACCTACGTAATTGCCAGTTTAAACAAAGCAGACACGCCCACCAACACCCAACCAATCACAACACAGCCTCATCACGTGACATCCCCTTCTAACCCAGGGCTAACTATAACTAAAAGAAACAGAGCAGACTCAAATTCTGTTCAGTTACCTAGTGAATCTTGGGGAGTACTTATTTACATAATTTTACACCAACACTTAAACACTGTAAATAAAATTAACATATTTGAAAAGTATTGCGCCACTACAACCAAATTTATCTGTCTGTCTTATGATAGCAAGTCAAAATGCAAGTTGTGTTCGCCTCTTCGTGCCGTTAAAGAAATAAACCACTCGTTCCTTTGAAATCTTAAGTGTTTGGTTAAATACGAGGGAGGTATAATTATTTATCGGTTTGTTGCTTTAAATAGATTGCTGAATATTTTGCTTAGATTTTTTGGTATCACTTTTTGCATTTACAGTACATGGTTGTTTCTGTATATATATAATAATATATATATATATATATATATATATATATATATATATATATATATATATATATTTCCCGTTTAATTTGATTTGATTCACTTTGCAAAATTTTAGTTTTCTCATAGTCAAAAGTTTGTTTTGTTTCTATCATGTGATTAGTTAAGGCGGTTTTATTTTTTTATCGTACTCATGACCATTAAGTCTATTTTTTTATAGCTGCGATGTTTGACCAGTATATGTCCCTTTAAAATTTCTACAATGTATTTCGTATATGACATTACTCTTTTTTTCGTTCTTAATTTTAGTTTTTAATTGTGTGAAATGATTATTTAATGTGTTGTATCCTTTATGGCTTATAGTAATATCCTTTTTCTTAAAAACATTTTTTAATTTTTTATGTTTTCTGTTAACTTAGGAATGCATGGTAATGTTAGAAATTTTTATTGTGTTGAGGTAGTTTTGTTAATACATGCCCTTTATTATAAAATTTATGTATTTTTAAATAAAAATTGATTCAACAAGGTCAGCTGGATACTTGTTTTCTTGAAGGGCCTTTTTTTGCTTTCCACTTTGACTCTTTTCTATATTCTGCGTCTGATAGAAGTATGGATTTGTACGCTAAGTTTATAATGACCGATTTTTTGTGTGATATTGGATGTTGTGATTTAAAATGTAAATATCTTCCAGACCATGTACATTTTGTATACCATGAGGTTCTAATTCATTGGTTTTTATGCTGTAGGGTCATATCAAGAAAATTGATGACCCCATCTTTTTCTACTTCTATGGTGAATTTTAGTTTTTCGTGATAGTGATTGAAGTGGTTTAATATTACTTCAGTTTTATTTTTGGGAATTGCCAATATGCAGTCATCCACATATCTGAAAAAGATGATTCCGCTGTCTTACTGCATAATTGGCAATTATCTGAAGGCCTTAAAATGTCAATTTTAATAAACATTTTGGAATATTTCGAAAGGGGCTGAATTAAGTATAGAGTATTATACATGAATTAATGATAAAAGTACCACTGGAATACAGAATTACAGTAATTTACAGGGTGTTCCACTTGAAATAAGCAAGTTGGTAGGAACTTCCGGTATAACCGGAAGTGGCAAAGGCTTGAAAATATTTTAGCAGGACCGCCCCCAATGGAAAAGATATACCAGTAAATTTTCATTAAATTCGTAAGTACCGTTTTCCCTATAATGGGAAAACGGTATCATTCGGCGGGCCACCCTGTATAAATGTAACCAACATGTTCAACTTAGGGTTAATTACCGTAAAATGTAGTGTTAATTGTTTAAAAATTTATATTTGTTGTTCTTTGCAGGTTGTGGTTAAGTTTTTTCAACCTTCAGTCATTCAGTGCCTTCTGGAACCGTGGTTTCGGGAGGTCGGTTTCATTATTTGTTACGGCGCCATTATTCTGAAATTATATAGACACCTTATAGAATTTCGAACAAGGAAGGCTCACAGATGGGTGGTCAAAGACACAGACCTACTAAAATATCTTCTTATCATGATAATGTCGGTAAGTGCATTTATTTTGTAAATTATAACATTGGAACATCAATTTTTACTTAATAATAATTTATTAAATCTTCCCAGAAATGTCCTATATTAAATGCTTTAAATCTAATGCTTCAATAAACAAATTGAAAATCGAATATTATTTGTTTGGACTATTTGTTTTAATATAGTCATTATTGAAAGTTCCTTCTGATGAAATACGGTTGCTAAATTCAAATTTGAAAAATTTAAAAATATTTTGTTGATTTCATCTCATTACCAAAATAATAATTTCAAAAAATAACAAGTATTTACATAGTCAGTGAATTGATGTCGGTGACATCAACCGTCTAGTAAGTAATTTAAGTATATGAAGGCATACTATGCTATAACATATACCATACTCTTGACAGATGGTTCGAGTGTTTTATATAAAAACACAAAAGTAAATATATATATACAGATATATATCCACATATTTAGAACTATATCATTCAACGTATAACAACCGTTTTGAACCAGGAGTTCTCGTCAGATACACTTCCTTGAATGACAAGTTCTAAAGTGAAATACTTGGATGTAATACACATCAATAAGACAACAGTCAGTGTATTGAACCTAATAGATGGCGGTGACATCAACCGTCTAGTAAGTAATTTAAGTATATGAAGGCATACTATGCTATAACATATACCATACTCTTGACAGATGGTTCGAGTGTTTTATATAAAAACACAAAAGTAAATATATATATACAGATATATATCCACATATTTAGAACTATATCATTCAACGTATAACAACCGTTTTGAACCAGGAGTTCTCGTCAGATACACTTCCTTGAATGACAAGTTCTAAAGTGAAATACTTGGATGTAATACACATCAATAAGACAACAGTCAGTGTATTGAACCTAATAGATGGCGGTGACATCAACCGTCTAGTAAGTAATTTAAGTATATGAAGGCATACTATCCTGTAACATATACCATACTCTTGACAGATGGTTCGAGTGTTTTATATAAAAACACAAAAGTAAATATATATACAGATATATATCCACATATTTAGAACTATATCATTCAACGTATAACAGCCGTTTCGAACCAGGAGTTCTCGTCAGATACGCTTCCTTGAATGACAAGTTCTAGTTCTAAAGTGAAATACTTGGATATAATACACATCAGTAAGACAACAGTCAGTGTTTTTTTTTTTTTTTTTTTTTTTATCCGAAGAGGGGTGAAATACATTGCGTACTTAGCTAGCACGTGCTGGCCGTCGTGCGGGACTCCCGATGTAATGACTTCAAAGCAAGAGTAAATCGTTGCATTGAAACCAGTACACCGTATACCCGCTAAAACCCTAACCTCTTTCTCCTACAACCATGGTCCCCTGCGGCACTCTTACTCAATACTACTTCGCAAGGGTGGTTCATTGCAGATGTTTACTGCCCTTCCATTGAAAGCTTCTAAAGCCTACTCCTCGAACGTATCGCGGAGTTCTTTGAGGATAGTCTCCGCGTAATCTGATACCAAGTTCCAGGCTTGGGGGCCCTTCAGCATGGCTTCTACTAATTGTCCTGGGACGATATTAGTCCCCAGAATCCTCTCCACTTCAGCACGTTGATCCTGAAACCGGGGGCAGGAGAAGAACACGTGTTCCGCGTCCTCTATCACGTCCGTACAGTGTGGGCAGTTTGGGGAGTTTGCCCTCCTGAACCTGTGGAGGTATGCTCGAAAGCATCCATGTCCAGTCAGGAGTTGAGTGATGTAGAACCCAACCTCCCCATGCTGGCGGTTGACCCAACGACTGATGTTAGGTATCAATCGATATGTCCACCGGCCTTTAGTAGAGCTGTCCCACCTCTCCTGCCATTGCCCTAGACTCATGGCTCTTTCATCGCTGTTTCCTGTCGGTTGGTCTTTTTCTAACTTTCTGCGATAAAGCCGTCCCCTTTCTGCAGCCAGGATGTTGATTGGCAGGGTAGAGGCAATCACACTCACCGCCTCGTAAGACACAGTGCGGTAGGATGATGCCACTCGAATCGCTGAGAGCCGCTGGACTGATTTCATTTTCCGGCGGTACGATGGTAGCTCGAGCGATTTCTCCCATACCGGTGCCCCGTACAACAAAACAGAAGTAGTTACTGTTGCCAGTAGCTGTCTTCTCATCTGTCTAGGGCCTCCGACATTAGGCATTATTCTAGATAATGCCCCCTGTACCCCAGCTGCTTTCTTGCTGGCCGCGATTATGTGCTCTTTGAAGTTGAGCCGTGTGTCCAGGAGCACCCCCAAATAGCTGATGAAGGGCTGCGACTGTATGTAGGTGTCGCCTATTTTGAGGGTGATGGTTTCCTTTGCCTTTCGACTGCTAACAAGAAGTGTTTCGGTCTTTTGTTTTGCTAAACTCAAGTCCGCTGCGAGCATCCAATGCTGAATTGTGGCTATAGCGAATGAGAAGGTTGTTTGTATCTCCTCTATGTGCTTGCGCACTATGATCAATGCCACATCATCGGCGAATGCCACTAGCCTGACGCCCTCAGGCAGACCGAGCAGGAGCAGGTCGTTGTACATTACGTTCCATAAGAGGGGGCCAAGAACAGAGCCCTGAGGTACACCTCCTGTGATCTTATAGTCTACTTGCCCATTTTCAGTTTGGTACAATAAGATGCGGTCCTTGAAATATGAGACCATTCTCCGCAAGTACTGCGGAACTTCCATCCTGGCAAGAGCCTCCAAAATGCGGTCCCAGCGGGCCGAGTTAAAGGCGTTCTTGACATCCAGGGTGGCTATTAGACAGTACTTTTTTCCACCTCTTCTCCATCTCTTTCCCGAGATAGCCTCTCTGACGATGTTGGTAACGAGTGTCACGGCATCGATGGTTGATCTCCCCTCTCTGAACCCGAATTGGTTGGTGGAAAGTTTTGGCTCAACGTAGGGCTCCAGCCTATCTGCTATTATTCTTTCAAGGAGTCCAACATACAGAGGGGACGATATGATGACGGTTCGTCTGGAGGTTTCTTTCCCCCTTTAGGTAGGAGCACAAGCCTCTGCTTTTTCCACTTAGTCGGGAAAACCCCCTGCTTTAGGCAGGTCTCATACATGTGTAGAAACATGTCAGGCCTATTGGCTATGGCGCATTTTAGCGCGATGTTAGGTATGCCATCTGGACCGGGAGCCTTACCGTTTTGGAGCCGGTTGCACGCGCCCATCAGCTCATTCATAGTCACTGATGGTATATCTTCGTCCCTCACCTGCCACGAAGGATAAGCGGGTAGCTCAGGCTTCGCAGGAAACAAGTGAGTTACAATGCGGTGCAATGATTCGGGGCAGTTCGTTGATGTCATGGGGGGGGGGCCTTGATTTTATGCATCACGATTTTATACGGTTTTCCCCATGGATCTTGGTCAACTTCGTCACACAACTCCTTCCAGTAGGATCTCTTGCTTGAGAGAATGGCTCTTCGTAGTTGTTGTCTTTTGATCTCATAGTCGAGCCTTAGTTCTTCTGTTGTGACCCTGTCGCGTCTCCGTGCTCGTTGATGCAGCCTTCGTGCTTTGAGACACTCTCGTCGGTGTTGTGAGATCGTGTCATTCCACCAGTAAACTGGTGGGCGGCTGTTGTTCTGCCGTCTCCTTGGCATGGATGCATCGCAGGACTTGACAACGCTTGTCATTACCTCTTTGGCAGTGGCTTCTGCGCTTGTTGCTATTGACAATGGTTCCTGCTCCATAACCAAGGCGAATGAATCAGCATCGAAAGCATTTTTGTTCCAACCTACTGGCTGTGAACTCGCACGACTGACACACAATCTTCGTTTGGGAGTGGTGTTGATTTCCCATATAATAGCTTGGTGGTCGCTATTAGTAAACTCCTCATCGACCCGCCACTCACAGCCCCCTTTAATTAGGTTGCTGCTAACGAAAGTCACATCAATAATGGAGCTGGCTGTGCCTTTGCGATATGTGCTTACGTCTCCTGTGTTGAGGAGTACCAGGTTGAGCGAAGACATGGTCTCAAGGAGAGCTCGTCCTCTCGCGCTCGTTTCCCGGCATCCCCAGTCAATTGCCCAGGCGTTGAAATCTCCTGCGATGGCGACCGATTCACGCTTCCGTACATCCTCCGCCAAGGTGTCCAAGAATAACTCGAATTCCTCGAGCTGTGCACTAGGAGGTGCATAGCAGCTATAGAAGTGAACCCCTCCCACTTTGGCTCTCACAAGCCATGGTTCGGGGGTATTTGGGAGTTGTTGGAACGGAAGTTTACCGCAAGCCCATATCGCTGCTCTGTCCGTTGTGTCATTTACCCAGGACAGGGTGTCGAAGTTTTTGTACTGCTCGCAGATTATAGCTAGGTCGCAATCCAATTCCCGCACCCGCTGTACCAGTAGGTCTTGGGCTGCTTCGCAATGGTTGAGGTTTAGTTGCAGTACTTTCATTTACGGGCTTGTGCTGCTCTCATCGCCTGTTGGTAGATCGGACATTTCCAACTACCCGCAACGTGCCGGCAGTCTGACTTACTATCTTTCTCTTTGCAGAGTAAGCACTTGGCAGGTTGTTGACAAGCCGAGGCATTGTGACCAGCGCCTCCGCATCTGTGACAACAACTGCTTCGGTCAGTCTTGCCTCTGCACGCCTGGGCGTTGTGCCCAAAGTGCCAGCATTTGAAGCACCGTCGAAGGCTGATCCTCTCGCGAACACGTACTGTGCCCCACGCAAGTTTCAGCTTTCCAAGTGCGATGGCTTTCTTGGCCTGGACCTCTGGGAGACAAACAACTGCCGTTTGTGTTGACCTATATGCCCGTCGAAGTGATTTCACTGCCTCCTCAGTGATCTCTGCCAGGCAGTCGATATTATCTTTGAGCAGGTTTACTACGTCTTCCTTGGTACTGATCTCGTCCAAGTCTTTAATTTCAATCTCGATTTGCGGTATTCGAGATTGTACAGTGGCCCCGCTTGGGAGCTTATTCTTGATGGCGTTACAGTAGCGCTCCATCTCCTGAGCGTCTGCCTTCGCGAATAAAAACAGGAGATCGCCCTTAGCTGTTCGTCGGATCTTATTGACTTTTTTGCCTATATCCTGCAAGGTGGGATCATTTTTGATATCTCGCAAGATATCTGCATGGGAGCTCTTCTCGCCTTTCTTTATAAGCAGCGTACAATGTGGCGCTGGTTTTTGCTTATTGGTCCTCGGGGCCTTTTTCCTCTTTACCAGTTGCCAGTCAGTCAACTGGTTTGAAGGTTTGTTTCTGGTCTGCGGTTTAAACTTGGATTTTAATTCATTGTTTCTCTTCGCTTCTGAATTGACCACCCTACTTGTTGTTGCCTGGGTGGTTTGCCCGATGTTCTGGCAACCTTCTTTACCGGGCTTTAGCTTGCTAGCTAGCACCGGTTTAAGAGTTTTTGGTAGTGGTGCCTTACTTGATGAGGCTACTGAAGGCGAGGCCTTCGGTGGCGAGGTCCTTGCTACCGAGTCTCCCGGCAGTGGGGCTACTTTTATTGAAGCCGCCTGCTTTGGGGCCGCCGGTGTTGATGCAGCCGGTTTTGAGTTAGCTGCTTTTGAGGCAGCCGCTTTTGGGACCTCCTTTTGCTTTTCACCTTGTGTCTGAGTGTTTGACACCTTTACTGGCGATGTCTGTGTTGTAGCAGGTTTCGCTACAGGAGATGGCTGCGTCGTTGACGTCAGATATTTGTCATATTCTGACTTAATGGCGTGTGCCAGTTTCTTGATCTCATGATGCACATTGTGCCTAGGCCCAATGAACGTCAAGAGCTCATCGATCTTTGCTCCTAATTTGTTTGGAGCGCCACTCTCATCTGTTGCCCTTTGGGGGACGTCAACTCCACTATTCGCCTTTTGGAGGACTTGGCTGAATAGTGTATTGCTGCCAGCTCTAGTTTTAATGGTCGATGTTGTACCATTAACGGTGTTCTTCTTCTTCTTGTCACTATGTGACGGAACCAGTGATAATTCGCTCCCCCCAGAATCCGTGGAGCGTGCACCGGCCACCGAGGCTTTCACTCGATCGGAACCGGTGGTGGGATTATCCTCTGCAGAGGTACCCACCTGGGGTATTAAGTTCAACTTATCACCCATATCCATAAATGGTTTATTTTCGGGGTTCCTTCCCCTATCTGATTTTGGTCCGCCATGAGGAAATCCTCAGTACTCTCCATTGCTGTAGAGCGTTCCCCTATCCGCCACCTGGGGAGGCGCCCGGTAGTGGACCAACAACCACCCAACAACAGTCAGTGTATTGAACCTAATAGATGTCGGTGACATCTACCGTCTAGTGAGTAGTTTGAGTATATGAAGGCATACTATGCTATAACATATACCATACTCTTGACAGATGGTTCGAGTGTTTTATATAAAAACACAAAAGTAAATATATATACAGATATATATATACACATATTTAGAACTATATCATTCAACGTATATTTACTTTTACAGTTAACTGCTACAGTTGTAAATATTATTCTTTGCTTATTTCATTTTGGTTTCTGCGATTGTCTAATAAAGATTACCACTTTAATTTATGTTACACTAAATCGAATAAGTGTTTCTCTATATTAATATCATAATATTCGTGCTTTTGTTAAAGAGAAATAGATTATTAATTGCTTGGCATGTAGTAATAATGATAAATATAAAACAACAAATCAAATACCAAAATGCCGAACGATTTTGTACACCCTAATCAAAAATAATAGGAATGTAATCAATAAAATTATTATTGGAATAAATTCTAATTTGACGACTGTAGTCCAAAACTATTAATAAATTTTGAATGTTATGAGCTTTTATAGAGCTTTAATTAAAATTTCACTGATATGAAAATTATTTCAAGCTCAAACATTTATATATAAAAGGTTTAGCAATTTGAATTGGAGCGAAAATATTATGCTGATGAATTTATGAAGAAGTATTCAATTCAAGGGTGAGTTCAAAGTAGTTGGCCATAGTTTTTCCATGATGCATTTGAAATAAAATTATAGGCACGTAGATGGTAGTTATTATTTTTAATTAAATATAGAGGATTAATGTCTATAATAGGGTGAACCTCAGGAACACTCAGGAAAAGATGAGAGTTGATAAGAGATCACTGCTTATTGTACTGTTCATATTTTTGTTTTCTTTATGTATCAATATCATATCCAGGGGTTAAAGTTAGCGTTCTTTGTGGAATTCTTAACTAATGTTTAAGTATTTTTTGGGAATAACATATCTCATATTTCTATCTCTATCTCTATCTCTATCTCTATCTCTCTCTCTCTCTCTCTCTCTCTCTCTCTCTCTCTCTCTCTCTCTCTTCTCTCTTCTCTCTTCTCTCTTCTATCTCTCTTCTCTCTTCTCTCTTCTCTCTTCTCTCTCTCTTCTCTCTCTTCTCTCTTCTCTCTTCTCTCTTCTCTCTTTTCTCTTCTCTCTTCTCTCTTCTCTCTTCTCTCTTCTCTCTTCTCTCTTCTCTCTTCTCTCTTCTCTCTTCTCTCTTCTCTCTTCTCTCTTCTCTCTTCTCTCTTCTCTCTTCTCTCTTCTCTCTTCTCTCTTCTCTCTTCTCTCTTCTCTCTTCTCTCTTCTCTCTTATCTCTTCTCTCTTCTCTCTTCTCTCTTCTCTCTTCTCTCTTCTCTCTTCTCTCTTCTCTCTTCTCTCTTCTCTCTTCTCTCTTCTCTCTTCTCTCTTCTCTCTTCTCTCTTCTCTCTTCTCTCTTCTCTCTTCTCTCTTCTCTCTTCTCTCTTCTCTCTTCTCTCTTCTCTCTTCTCTCTTCTCTCTTCTCTCTTCTCTCTTCTCTCTTCTCTCTTCTCTCTTCTCTCTTCTCTCTTCTCTCTTCTCTCTTCTCTCTTCTCTCTTCTCTCTTCTCTCTTCTCTCTTCTCTCTTCTCTCTTCTCTCTTCTCTCTTCTCTCTTCTCTCTTCTCTCTTCTCTCTTCTCTCTTCTCTCTTCTCTCTTCTCTCTTCTCTCTTCTCTCTTCTCTCTTCTCTCTTCTCTCTTCTCTCTTCTCTCTTCTCTCTTCTCTCTTCTCTCTTCTCTCTTCTCTCTTCTCTCTTCTCTCTTCTCTCTTCTCTCTTCTCTCTTCTCTCTTCTCTCTTCTCTCTTCTCTCTTCTCTCTTCTCTCTTCTCTCTTCTCTCTTCTCTCTTCTCTCTTCTCTCTTCTTTCTCTCTTCTCTCTCTCTCTTCTCTCCCTCTCTCTCTCTCTCTTCTCTCTCTCTCTCTCTCTCTCTCTCTCTCTCTCTCTCTTCTCTCTCTCTCTCTCTCTCTCTCTCTCTCTCTCTCTCTCTCTCTCTCTCTCTCTCTCTCTCTCTCTCTCTCTCTCTCTCTCTCTCTCTCTCTCTCTCTCTCTCTCTCTCTCTCTCTCTCTCTCTCTCTCTCTCTCTCTCTCTCTCTCTTCTCTCTCTCTCTCCTCTCTCTCTCTCTTCTCTCTCTTCTCTCTTCACTGACACTGCAAAGCTCAATTAACAATTAATCAATATCTTAAACTGTTGAGCGTCGTGGCAACGTCAATCTTTTATTTGCTCTGATAAACGGATTTTTGACATTTTTGGCCTAGTTACTTTAAAAAAAATACGGACCGAAAACCTCCTTCCCAACCTAACTAGGACGTTTCGAAAAACGCAATAACATATTTTATTTAACGTAAAAACGAGCCATACATTTTTTTCTATTTATTTTCGACCGATTTGTAAATAACAGAAAAACACTTATGTAAGAGACATTAGAAAGTGATTAAACATTAAGTAAAGTTATGAAAAATAAAAAAATTCCAAATCGACTACTAAACAACATTTGAATCTGTTTCAGTATTACACAACCAATATTGCTACATTATTCTGCTTTTTTGCCTGCATATTTGGTTGCATAACCCAGGCCATAGAAAAATAGTTCGTAATTTTGATCCAAATATTTCAATTTACGAGCTTCGATTCATATAAATATTGATCGATTAACATAATTACTAATGAATGAATGGCCAGTAAGATGTTGAAGCTAGGACTGTACAAAAAGTTTTTTCATATATTCTTCATCTTCATTTATTGTTTTATTTTAAATGATTTTGTTTTCCTTTGGTTTACTTATTCTAGTGCTACTATCTTTCAACTTAGCTACATTTTGTAATAGATGATATCACCCGTCAATACTAACACTTATAACAGTAAACTGTCATAAAATTATTGACAACCTTGCTTATTGCAATGCATTAATATCCATGAATACCAATACATCAGTTTGACGTATGATGGCATGCACAATAAACTTCATGAAGGACAACACTCCTGACCTATTTGCATGCCCTTATTTTCTTTAATAAATCATTTACACTTCACCCCCAGCTGTCACCAGCATATCTTCTGTGTTTATACCCACACATTTTCCGTAATAGGACCCCAAAGATAGCATAATAAACGTTTTAGTTGAGCAAAATGATGGCCTCGTACAGCATGGTTATCACTTGATGATAAGCAAATCCGTTAAGACGATTTTATGTCTCGTGAAACTATTTTGAAGGCTTCGAGCTTTTTATACATTGCACATCTATTAATTACGAAAATATTATTAGTTAATGGAGGAGAATATTAATTATCACTACAGAATAATTCAAACTATACCATGTGTACCAGATAAAAGCAACTGCATGGGGATTTTCGAAACTGCAAGACATATATGGTGACTTAAATGAGAGAAAAGTTGCGCTATTCCAAGCCAGATCAGTTGCTTTATCATAACTTGAAATATCTAAATGGGTTTTAAAAATTCTGAAAAAAAAAACAAAAAATTGTGGTTTTCGAAGAATTACAATATATTCTAGATTTGTTGCAACTATAGCCAACTTTGTTACTTCTTATGGCCTCCATAATGGATTTATACGACATAGCACCTAAATAAAACATTTTTAAAAACCATATAACCGACTGCCAACTATAACTAAAAAGTTAAAAAAAAAATTATAACAAAATACAACTCTAGCAAATAAATAACACATTCAATGTTGTTAGGTATCTACCCAGGAAGTAAAAATTGTAAACATTAAAAGGTGCTCATTCTGTACAAATTAATTACCTATCAATCTAGTATATTTTTGAAGCCGGTGCCAAGAAAATCTAAAATCCTTCACTGCTTACTTATCTACTAATTCATCAAACTTGATTGTTGCTTGGCACCGACTTCAAAAATATACTAGATTGGAAGGTAATTAATTTGTACAGAATGAGCACCTTTTAATGTTTACAATTTTTACTTCCTGGGTAGGTACCTAACAACATTGAATGTGTTATTTATTTGCTATAGTTGTATTTTGTTATAATTATTGTTAGCGTTTTACTTATAGGTAGAAGTCGGTTATATTTTTTTAAATGTTTTATTTTTAACTTTTTAGTATTTTTGAACTCAGGTAGTTTTCATTCTTTACTTTTTATTTTGTATGTATAACCTTAATAGACAGAACCAGGTAACATCGAAAGCCTCAACATTACACAATGATACTTTCTCATTTAAATTGACAGGTAAATCTTTACCAACAAAATGTACTAGTACGCGTTGACTTAATAAGCCCAAAATATATTTATGCCTTATTGACTACGCCATGTAACCTTTTTTCACCTTTTTTTGACAAGCCTGTATAACTATAGATAATTCCACTCCAACCTATGTACCAACCATCCTATACTTACGATTATATCTCGTCATGTAAATTTAACGCAAAAAGTCTATTACTAGCATTAAAAACATAATATAATTTATAGCGTGATGGGCGAAAGAATCAGGAATGTGATTTTTATAATAGAAAATTTCGCAATATTTTGGTGATTATTTATATACAGAGTGTTTCAAAAGTAAGGTAAATTATTTTTCGATAAGCAACATTTTTTATTTCTTCCAGTAGCACTTATTTTTTCTGAGGAGGATATCAATTCGTTTGGGTTCCGTATATACAATATACGGATACCCTTATAATATCACTCCGGATTTCTGCCTCTGTCAAATCACAGCAATTTTCTCCTACACTATTGGAAGGAAATTTTGATTTTGGGGGTACTTCTGGGGGGAAAAACTAAAAAAATCGACCTCCCCCCCGATCTCCGAAACTACTGAGCCTAAAATTAAAAACAAAGGAAATATAGATCGTTTCGCGAACTTTACAGGAAAAATAAGGAGAAACCTCTAATAATAATTTAGGGGGGCAAATTATACAATTAAATGAAAATTTAAAAATAAATTTTTTTTCAAACGTATTATGTAATATATCAAATAAAAGGTCCCATTCTGAGGAACACAAATATATTTTTTTCATGTTTTAAAAAAATTAATTAAATAGATATTAACAAAAATATACCAAAAACTGGAATATTAGAATCTTGAAGGTGGTACGGAATCCTTAATACGAGGGCTGCCTTTTATATTTCGGGATTGGACAACCCTAGTGTTGCAATCTGACAACTGACAGCTCTATCGTAAAGTTTGATATTTTTGAGGTTATACGTACTCAGAGCCAAAAAATGGAATTAAATCGTGAACATTTTCGTGCGATTATTTTTTACAACTTTCGACGTGGATTAAGTCAGCAAGAGTGCATGGATCCACTTAAACTCCATCAAGGACCACTGTTTATCGATGGTATGGTGAATTCAATCGAGGTCGTAGTTCACTCTAAGACGAATTTCGTGAAGGTCGTCCAAAAACAGTTGTTGTTCCGGAAACCATTGATGCTGTGCGCGAACTGATCATGTGACCTATCGTGAGATTGACTCAACCTTACACATTAGTGGGACCAGCATACATTCAATATTGCATAAACATTTGAATGTCAAAAAAATTTGTTCGTGTTGGATCCCACACAATTTGTCAATCGTTCAATAAAAGGCTCGTGTCGATTGGAAAGAAAAGCTCAAAAAATACGATCGCGGTGCTTCAAAACACTTTTATGACATAGTGACAGGTGATGAATCGTGGATTTACGCGTAGGAGACCGAAGGTAAACAGCAGTCGACTGTATGGGTGTTTCAAGATCAGCCGAATCCAACAAAAGTTGTTCGCGCACGAAGCACTTCCAAGCAAGTGATTGCCTACTTTTTTCGGAAAAACTGGACATGTCGCAACCGTACCACTAGAACAACGCAGAACAGTCAATTCTGAGTGGTACACAACCATTTGTTTGCCAGTTATCTTCCAAGAAATGAGGAAAACCAACCGCCGAAGACGGATCACTCTTCACCACGACAATGCGAGCTCTCACACGTCGGCTCAAACAACTGCATTTTTGATCGCTCGAAATATCGATTTGATGAGTCATCCGCCGTATAGTCCTGACTTGTCACCAAATGACTTCTTTTTATTCCCGTACGTAAAAAACAAACTGAGAGGTCAATGTTTTTCGACACCTGAAGAAGCAGGATATTTAAAACGGTTTTCATTTTACGGGGCTTGCAGTCGAGTGAAAAGGCCAAAATATTCCATTAATATACCGAAAAGAAAAATTGTTTACTGTATATCGTGGTAGGGTGTGTGTGTGTATGTTCGTGCATCGAAGTTCAGACAGCAAGCAATGTGCGCAGTTAAAATATAAAGCGAAGTAAAATTTCAGTTCGACAGGAGGGTTCAAAAAATATTACAATTAAATGTAATATTGAGTGGTACATAAGCAGTTCCATATGTAGGATGGTTGAAATGTAAGGTGGAATAGAATTAAAGTTATACAGGGTGGTTCAAAAAATGTTGTATTGGGTAGCACATAAGTTGTTGCTTATAAAAGGTGGTTGCAATAAGAGTGAAGTAAAACTATAGTTACACAGAGTGGATAAAAAAACTTAAAAATGGTAAATAAGCTTGCATGAACTTGATCTTATTTGCAGAGTTTTAATTTGTGATATTTATCTTGTCGCTATAGTCTATAAACTTACCCTTCTTTGTCTGTTCTGACGTATGTCAGGTTTCTAATTTAAAATATCGCAAACCGAAAATTGGAATGTTTATTAGATCGAAAAGTAAATTGTGTTCAGATATTGTATATTAATCGGATGTTATATTTGTTTTTGTACTACCAGTTAATTAATAATTACCTATAAACAGAATGGGTATTATTCTATTACCTGGTCACTGTTCTTAGACAGGAAATACTAAAATCGTATGGGTATTTAATAATTCAGACATTGTCTTGTCGGTCGGTACGAAGTGTTTGTTTCGACTCTTCGTACCGTAATTTAAGTTTTTGCATTTCAATACGATATCTGTTTTCATAGATGTAAGTGTGGGCCTAAGTTGTGAAGCTCTTGCTTCAAAAAATTTAATTTATATTCAGAATTATTTTTCTTATAATAGTCGTATTAATGTGTTGTTGTTGGTAAAGTCAACTGAATATAACAGAATAATATATGTTATTAGAAATATCATCACCTCTTATGTAATGTAAATTAATCTATTTCTTTCGACACACTCATAACACATCAATCCCCCCAACATTGGTATCCTTTCCTTATCAACGGTCTATTTATTTCCGACATGATTCCCCAACAAATCTCACTCAAACTACCAATTTAAGTGATGAAGGCAACACAGGCATTTGCTCTGGCTCTCTTCTCTTTCGCAGGTACTTGCCTACATGGCCGCCTACACCTCAATAACGCTCAACTTCATTAAGGAGAATTACAGCCTGCTCTATCACGGCGAAACGACCAGCGGAGAAAAATTTAGAGCGTGCAAATCTCTCTGGTGGGATTACGTCACCGAGATCGGCGAACTAGTGATATTGATATTCGGGATACACCTGAGCTATGCAAGCCGGAACGCTCGGACGCAGTTTCACGTAAGTGTTTTTTTTGCTCTATTAGTTTGCAATTAATTTCTGTTCTTAGTGGAAACATGTAATATGTAGTTTAAGTGAAAATTTATAGGGGGCGCTGCATGTAAATAGCGCGTCAACAGTTTATAATTAAAAAATATCTTTCCATTACGTGGGTACGGTAAAAAGTTCTTCATCTATTACTGAGAATTTTGTGATTAAGTTTACAAAACTATGAAGTCTGTTTGGAATTTATTTGGAATACAGCATCTTGCTCTAAAATGTGGTGTTATACGCACTCACAAAAAAAAACGCAAAACTCAGAAGGAGATGTTTAAATTTAATATTGATTTTGTAAAAGCTGCAAATGTTTAAAATTTGAATAAAAAATACCAAGGACTTAATTTTTTTATTATTATAAGTTTGTTAATAATGTTTGTCCACCGCGGTTATCTACAAACTCCCCAACAGGTCTCGGCATTGATACAATCAGGTGGTCTATTTCTTCTTGAGGAATACTATCCCAAGCTACCTGCATTTCATATCTTAGAACCACAGTTTCAGAGTCTAGATCGAACTCGGGGCCTCAACTTGCCTACTCCCCAAGAGTCACTAGGTAACTGAACTGAAGGTCTGCTCTGCTTCTTTTATTTATAGTTATCGGTCGATTAGGAGGGGATGTCGCGTGATGAAGGGGCTGTGCGGTGATTGGTTGGGTGTTGGTGGGCGTGTCTGTATTTTATTTTTTGTCTCTTGATAATGGCTCCAAAGCAGGAGACGAAACGTCGAGTATTTAATAAATTCAGACGCGGTTCTCACCCGGAACCCAGCTTAGTTCATAATAATGACCGCGGAAGCCTCTCAGAACATTTCATTCTCCTGTACGGGGAGGATTTCTTCCAACTCACAAAAACATACAGCAAACTTCTTATTTGAAAATCTCTGGTTCTTTGTGATCTTGTTTTCCTCAAATCTTGTAGAACTTATAACTTGACCAAACCAACCGAAATTTGTATCACTGTTATTCATCATTACATACTTTCAATCCTCATTCAATTCTGTGGAACAATTTTGATCGCATTTCGAGCGATAAAGCCGAACACCTGGCCCAAAAGAAAACAGTGACTCAAAAATTTAAGCTAACCCGACTTATTACAAAACAACAACCCGCTGTCACCTCACCCCCTCAGACGACCGTCCATAACTTTTCTGACTTCCCCTTAGACTCTACCAGTTTACACGTCCTATCCAAAGGTTTCAATTTCGCAGTGACGCCGAAAACTATCCCAACTGAAAGAATCATTTCTCAAGTTGAGGTAGCTTTGGTTGAACTAACAGATATTGAGGCTGAAGGTACTCGTCAAGACATTGCGAGAGTACTCCGCACATCAAAGTCACCAAAATCAAACCTAACTTCTAACGAAAGACATGCACTAAAACAACTACGTAACAACGATGACATAACTATTCTTCCTGCCGACAAAGGTAACGCGACTGTTCTTCTCAATACTAAGGACTATGTTCACAAGATGAATTCCCTACTCCACACTGCAGACTACGAAATAATGAATAATAATCCTACTACTTACTTAGAGAAAAAGACTAAGGAAATCATCAACAGGACACAACTTCCTCTTGACGTCAAAAAGATCATCATTCCTCGTGAAAAGTCTTCTAAAATTCCGAAAATTTACGGACTACCCAAAATTCATAAGCCGGACATTCCTCTGAGGCCTATTGTCAGTTCGGTACAATCCCCGACCCAAGCATTAGCCCGGTACTTAGCCAAAACCCTTCAACCTCTAGCTGAGCAAGCATCCTCGTACGTGAAGAACTCTTCTTCCTTCCTAGATATGCTAAGTGCTTATAGAATTTCAGAAAATGATATCCTAGTTAGCTTCGATGTTGTATCTCTTTTCACCAATGTCCCCATTTCAGAAACGTTAGATATTCTAAAAACAAAACACAATATCTCTCCTGACATCATCAAACTTGTACAACACTGTTCTTCTAACACTTATTTTTCATTTCAAGACCTCTATTCAAACAAGTCCGTGGGGCACCCATGGGTTCACCTCTTTCTCCAGTGCTTGCTAACATTTTCATGGAACAAATCGAAACTCAGGCCCTAAACTCGTCTAATTTAAAACCTTCCTGTTGGGTTAGATATGTATATGATACTTTTGTCATTTGGCCTCATGGCAGAGATTCATTAGACTTCTTTCTACAACACGATCGACGTGTCGAAGCGTTTTTCCCAACACGCCCTCTTTTATTTGTTATCGAATCTATTCAATTTGACTGTTCCACACTGTATATGTATTTTTTTCTCGCCAGCTGTTTAATTCGGAAAAGTGGTTTTTGTTCTCTCAATGAATCTCGAGAAGAATTTGCTTTAAAAATGAAAGAGGCGAACAGAAAACGTCTGAAGAAGAAGAAAAAGAAGATAGAGACGTTTCTATCAATATTACCCTCGTACATATGTAATGGTGAAGTCAAATATAACACTTAAACGAGATAGCGTCGGTAATTACCTCATCTACTAAGTTTGCACAACAATTAGATGAAAATTTAATTGAACCCCTCACTTTATCCTAAGTACATATTCGTAAAGGGCGTAGGAGGTAATTGGAAACCGAAATACTTCTCCTAATCGAAAGTAAATTCTGCATAACGATTATGGGAAAATTGAGTTAAAACAATGATCAAACATCGACATGGAAATTCTCTTTCCGTGAAAATGGTCTCATGAAAATAATTTCCATTTCCATCCAATGAATTTCCCGTTTTACGTCTTATAGCTGCACAACGGTGTTCGCAATGGGAATTAATTTGAAAGATTCCGTTGTGAAGTCTCCTGAAGCGGTGAAAACTAAATACAGGAAGGGATGCGTAACAGAAAATTACCGGGAAAGAATTGCCTGTGATCTGTTTCCTTCAAGAAATAACTCATTCGGCGTTATCGCAGAATTACAACATTAACACAGGGCTTTCATTTCAAAACTAGCCGAAATCTATATATAAATAGGCAAAGACAAAACGGTTAGGTACCATTTTCCTCTCTGTCTCTCAACCGAATTTCTTCATTTTTGTTTTGTTTAGTAGCTACTGACGACCTTCAGTGCGGAATGCTAATATTAATTTATAATATTGGTTCATTCATTAAATTAAATATAATAAAAAATCATTATTTACGTCCATACTGTCAACGCCAAACAACTGACAGTGCTGCCGCCGCCAGACAGTCAAAACTCAAAACATTGAGTAATTATATATGGAGGGAGCGATCGTTAGATGCTGTTATATTCTTAGAGAATATACTTTTGGGAATGGCAGACAAGCGTTGTTAGCATATAGATTTTTCGAACGCGTTGCAGTAACTTTCATATTAAATATTCTGTTTTTAATGTGAATTTAATTATTTGATTAACATTTTATTATCACAACCTTCCCATAGGTGTTGTGTAAAAAATTGTCAGACAGCCGACAATAGAGAATGTATTAAATATTTAAGTTCTCTTAGGGTTGTTGGTCCTCTCTTTTCTTTAATATTCCTGAACTTGATTGAAACCGCAAATGACGAAAACTTTTAGGTTGCAAAAATCAATCTTCCAATTATTATATCGAATATTTTACCAGGAGCGGTCCTAGCCAAAAATTGGGGGGGTCACTCATTTGTCAAAAATATTTCGAATGCCGATATTTGATTATATATATATATATATATATATATATATATATATATATATATATTTCAATAGATTTGTTCTCCACAACTCTGATTCTTATAAAAATATACTTTTTACAATTTCATGAAATAGGGTCGAATTTCGATTAAAAGAAAAAGACAAATAAACTATATAAATATAATTACGGGAGACCCATTTTACTCGTATCGGTCACCCTGCAGTTTGAACCCCTAAGCGGGAATGAATATCACTTCTACAAGTTTAAATACAAAGGAGTATCATCACCTTTTTGAAGGCCTCTTATTCTCAATCTTTTGACACATCATTTTTTAAAATCAGATTATTTTTTACAGAATAGTGTCATTATAAACTTTCAAATTAAAATAATTATTATTTAAATTGTATTTACATTATTGTACAACTTTAATTCAGCTCTACACGGTGTTGCAACCGCCCTATATAAGTTTTTATCCTCTCCATCTTATTGACAGTTTTTTCTATTGTTTAAATCACCCTGTATTTCTATAATTTTACTTCGCCCCATATGTTAAGTATAAGCAACTACTTATGCTCCACACTATAGAACATTTTTTAACCTACCTTTATAACTATAATTCCACTCCACCTTATATTTCAACCAGCATATATATGCAAGTGCTTTTAATATTTTTTGACTCTCCGCCCTATAACTCGAAAATCCTTACTGCTTATGCTTATTTAACTATTTTTAAAATATTGTTTAATCCACTGTATAAATATGCTTTTACTTCACTCCTATTTCACCCACCTTGTATACGCAACTACTTGTGTGCCACCCAATACAACATTATTTCAAACCACCCTTAATAACTTTAATTTTATGTCACCTTATATTTCAATTATCCTATATACGGAACTGCTTATGTACCACTCAATATCACATTTATTTGTAAAATTTTTTGAACCCATCTGTTTAACTGTAATTTTACTTCGCTTTATATTTCAACTGAGCAGCGTGCTTGCTGTTTGACTTTCGATGCACGCACACACACACACACCGTATACCGTACAGAAAAAAAAGATCGCTCACTTAACAATTTTTCTTTTCGATACACTAATGGAATTGTTTTCAATTGTTTTCTGAATGTTATTTGTGGCATCTTCTAGTTTATTTTAGATTTTCTTGGGAATAATACCACATCAGAGTTCAAACTTGTGTATATTTTAAAACCAAACGTTTCAAAATCCTGTCGGATTTCGTTTTCAATGGATATAAATTTATAAAGTAAAATTGAAATATATGACAATTATTTTGACAAATATGTTTACGTTACTATGGATAAATTTATTTGATTTTAAATATACAGGGTGCACAAGAAATTCCAAAGATCATTATAAATCAAAAAAAATTTTTTCAAGTTGGAAGAACTTGAAAAATTGTCTTCAGAATTTATTTGTGGCGTTCCTAGGGACGACTTTCTTTTTAAGATAGTGCATTTGCCAAAAAAATGCGATCAAAGAATTCTGATAATTCAGTGATCCCATTAAAGTCATAAGGGAAAACCTAGGAAAAACCTCATGAACTATCCCGATATAGGGTTGTTCAAAAGGATATGCCCATTGTTAATTTCATCTTTAATTATCGGCAACCAGACATGTCTGAAATCTACGGAAGTAGAAGCGATGCAGTCGTTTTCATTTAACAGAATTAAGGCAGATTCTTTTAATTTTCGTTTTGTGCAGTGTTCTTCTTTATGTAATATTGTTGTGTTTTGAAATTGTATTTTATGGCCTTGGTCCCAAGCATGTTCACAAATTTTTGATTTTTCGAACTGACGTTTCTTTATGTAATTTTGATGTTCATTTATTCGAACATTAAGAGGTCTAGAGGTTTCTCCAATATAAAACTTATTACATTCCTTGTGAATGTAATCAAAAATTTGTGAACATGCTTGGGACCAAGGCCATAAAATACAATTTCAAAACACAACAATATTACACAAAGAAGAACACTGCACAAAACGAAAATTAAAAGAATCTGCCTTAATTCTGTTAAATGAAAACGACTGCATCGCTTCTACTTCCGTAGATTTCAGTCATGTCTGGTTGCCGATAATTAAAGATGAAATTAACAATGGGCATATCCTTTTGAACAACCCTATATCGGGATAGTTCATGAGGTTTTTCCTAGGTTTTCCCTTATGACTTTAATGGGATCACTGAATTATCAGAATTCTTTGATCGCATTTTTTGGCAAATGCACTATCTTAAAAAGAAAGTCGTCCCTAGGAACGCCAGAAATAAATTCTGAAGACAATTTTTCAAGTTCTTCCAACTTGAAAATTTTTTTTTTGATTTATAATGATCTTTGGAATTTCTTGTGCACCCTGTATATTTAAAATCAAAGAAATTTATCCATAGTAACGTAAACATATTTGTCAAAATAATTGTCATATATTTCAATTTTACTTTATAAATTTATATCCATTGAACACGAAATCCGACAGGATTTTGAAACGTTTGGTTTTAAAATATACACAAGTTTGAACTCTGATGTGGTATTATTCCCAAGAAAATCTAAAATAAACTAATGGAATATTTAATGCCATTTCACTCTACTACAATCCCTATAAAATGAAAACCGTTACAAACCCCTTGTACAATATATTTTCATGGCATATCTTGACCTTTAAGCTAGATATCTATGATGAAACTATGATGAAAATTTTACATTTACCTGTTTTGCACATATTCTTACGATTGTCAGAAAAACGGTGTGTTTTACTTTATAGAAAATTATACGAAATCAAGCTGGAACATCTGTTTGTATAATACAATTTAAAATATTCAAATTGGTTGAGCTGTTTTAGAGAAAACAGTGTAGATTCATTGAAATTCACTGAAATGTGGTCCCTTAATAACTTTTTTTTTCTGATGATCTGGAAAACCGTAAATGTCACATTATAGAAAATTATATGGTACCTTTCTGTATACTCCTTAGTATAGTAAGTGCCTGTATATTGTTTAATAATGGAAAAATTGGGACACCCTCTGCAAAGGTACCGGTATCATGACAACAGCTCCTGACAAATGAACATCAAAAAGCAAACTTTAAAGTCAATCAATCAAACAATTGACATTGCAAAAAAGCCAAACCTAGGAATATTGTGCAAAACTGGTTCACAACGATTCCTGGTATAAGATCATCAAACAAACCATATCCAAACATATTGTACACGAAAACTAGTTGACAAATCCATTGACGTAGTTTCTCAATTAATCTTGGGAAACAGTTTTTCTAAGAAGCCAACTAATGTTCCGGGCAATTTCTATAAACTACTCTTAGGTCCTACACCTTGATTTTCAATTACTTAACTTATCTGTATTTTTCAGAAACCATGGTTAGGAGTGAAAACCCAAATGAGCATTCACATTATCTATTTGCATTTTCAATCATTCAAGAACTACTCTATGATTTACTTTGATCAACGGTGCTATGAAACTCTTGGTCCAACTCAAAACTCACTAAATAATTTATTAACTGACTATCTTTGAAGTCCTTAAAAGATTTGGAAAAGACAAGAGTCAAAAGACAAAAGGTCTCTCGATGATGTAAATCTTTGAGAAACCCGGACACCGGTACAACCTTTGTGCCTTTGGGAATTTGATCGAATCTTGTTCTCTCTTGGAAAAACTACCAGAAATATCAATCAAAAGATAAAACCACCAGCTCTTAGGCTTCTTCGCCTAACTCATAAGACCCGTTGGGTCGAAAGCTTCCAATTACACGAAGAAGCCTAATAGTTAGTGGTTTTATTTTATTTGAAATTCTTGGTAGTTTCATCATGCAACCACGCCTGTTTCTAATGTTGTCTTTCTCCAGCAGCATTATTGGAAAAGCACTCTAAGAAGCTCAATATGTGTTACATCACTTATGGTTGAATATATATCTGACATTTTCCATATTTCGAATATTGATTCGCGCTAGTCCGCTGCTGGCTCTCCTCCTAAATCATTTACGCTCACCAATCATTCTAACGTCAAAACAATTGTTTACCTATGTCTCACCGTCAAATTATCGTGACGCGCGTTTTGCATTCCGCTCCGACAGCAAAACCGAGCCAATCGCATATCGACAAGTGGACCAGAACAAACATAGGGAACACGTTTGACGGAGTATCAGGAAACAATCGGGTGCACTGTAGCAGATATTTTCTCATCGAATTCGCGCACCATAATTGGATTTAGATTCGAATTTGATATGTACACAGAAGAGGTTGCACTGTTTTATCGAACGAAAACAATTAGATTAGAATGGGATAAACAGAATAACATGTCTACTGCTAAATAGTTTGACGGATTTTTTGGGTGAAATAATTTTCTTAACCAAAATAGTTTTTTAGATGATTTAATGAATTCTGTCTTTCACTTCAAGTCAATATCTGATTGGCATGCTTCTCGAGATATCAATAAATATTTCAATGGCCTTCTGGTCAAAATGGCGCGGTAGTCACACCCGCATATAGAAGCTGAATTTCGTTTTTGTGGAAAAAAAGTTCCTGAAATATGAGCCTTAAAGGAAAAGGGTTAGTTGTAAGGAAATATATAAATAATGTCAATAATAACATGAAAGGGCCTGAATCATAAACACATAAAAGTATGGAATACCCTGAATAACTCTTCAGGATTTCATTTATTAATACTAAATAAAAAAGTTTTAACATTTTCTCTAGGCTATCCAACGGTGACCTTGACCATTATATCAAAGTAATGTATTTCCATTTTTTCAAATGAGAATCCCTATTTTTTGTTCCAGATTTGGAAAGAGCAGATAATTTATTGCTTAAAGTGACCTTCACTCTGACTTTGATCATGAATGACTTTGACCACGACAAAGCTCAAATGAATTTTTATAAACAGGCACTCACATTTTTCATTGTGGATTCGATAACGAAACATGACTTTGACCTTGAGTGGACCTTGACCATAAGCTTAGAGGGAATATCAACGTCAAATGCATTTTTACAAACCAGAACTCCCAACAAGCTCAATAGAAAACAAAATATACCGTTTACTGTACAACCACAAAAATGAATTCACAGAACAAGAACGTAAAGCACTTACTCCACACTATACTAAACATTTCTATGGGTTACGAAAAATTCATAAACCTAATATTACTTTAAGACCAATTGTCAGTTCTATAAATTTTCCGTGTAGTGAACTTTCAAAATTTCTTTTAAACATTATTCGTCCTCTTACAGGAAGTTCTGTTTCAAATCTAAAAAACAGTGCACATTTCTTGAAAAAACTGTCTCATATAGAATACAAAAATACTTTTACAATAGCAAGTTTTGATATAGTAAATCTTTATAACAATGTTCCTGTTTCCAAAACACTTCCAATAGTAAAACAACTACTAGAGCGGGACTCTTCATTAAATCAACGAACTCAGTTATCAATTGATAGAATAATGGAACTACTAACATATTGTACGAAAACTACATACTTTCAATTAAACGATGACTTTTACCAACAAGATTTTGGCATGGCCATGGGTTCTTGTCTCTCACCAGCATTAAGTAACATATTTATGGAAAACTTTGAAGTAATTTAACCAAAAGAAAATAAACCTTTAATTTGGTGGCGTTACGTTGACGACATTTTCGTAATTTGGGAACACAATCTTGAAGAACTAGATAAATTATTAAATGACATAAATAACAAAGAGTCAACTATCAAATTTACCCTAGAAATTGAAGAAAATAACAAACTATCTTTCCTAGACATATTAATAACAAAAACAGAATCTTCATTCGAAACAGAAGTTTATAGAAAACCAACTTATACAAACAGCTACCTAAATTTCAATTCAAATCATCCGAATACAGTAAAGAAAGGTGTCATTAAGTCATTATATGATAGAGCAAAGACCAACTGTTCTGATGATAATAAATTCAACAAAGAAAAAATAATTATAAAAAATGTTTTCACTGGAAACAATTACCCCCCAAAATTTATCAAAACAAAAAGTTAAACAGACTTGAACACAAAACAAACCTTCCGAATCAACCCAGAAGTTCTCTTAACACTACTACTACTACTCAAGACAACAACATTACAGTTACAACTATACCATATATACAGGGTCTGTCAGAAAGATTGAAAAGAGTGGGCAACAGATTTAATGTTAAAACAACATTCCAAACAAGAAATACACTGAAATCTTTAATATCGAAAAC
Source organism: Octodonta nipae (assembly GCA_034190945.1). Lineage (NCBI taxonomy): Eukaryota > Metazoa > Arthropoda > Insecta > Coleoptera > Chrysomelidae > Octodonta > Octodonta nipae. The sequence goes on from CM067218.1 coordinate 6,755,937, forward strand.
AAAACCAACAAACAAAACCCAGAACTCAAAAAACTGCATATATAGGATTCCTTGCGAATGCAATAAATTTTATATTGGAGAAACATCGAGACCATTAAACGTACAAATAAATGAACACAAGAATTACATAAAGAAACGACAATTTGACAAATCAAAAATTTGTGAACATGCTTGGGACCTAGGCCATCAAATACAATTTGACAATTCAACTATACTTCACAAAGAACAACATAACACAAAACGAATAATAAAAGAGTCTGCCTTAATTCTTTTGAATGGAGACGATTGTATCGCTTCTACTTCTGTAGAATTTAATCGTATCTGGTTACCGACAATTAAGGAAGAAATTATTAATGGTAACCTCCTTTTGAACAACCCAATATCGGGATAGTTCATAAGGTTTTTCCTAGGTTTTCCCTTATGACGTTAATGGGATCACTGAAACAATAGAATTCTTTGATCGCATTTTTGGCGAATGCGCTATCTTATAACAATGTCGTACCTAGGAACGCCACTTATAAATTCTAAAGACAACTCTTTCTCATTCTTCTAATTTGAAAGCTGGTTAACTATAATTCATGATCTTTAGAATTTTTTGTGCTACCTATATATCTAAAAACAACAAATTTTCTAATGTCAATTTTAAATGTCATAAATCAAATTTTCATTTTGCAATCTACATCAATAAATATAAAGCCATTGACAACGAAGTCAGAATAGACTTTGAAACGTTTGGTATTCCTGCAATATACGTGGTTTTATTTCTATTGTGGTGTTATTGCCCAAAAAACATAAAAGTAATCAAGAATATGCCACAAACAACGTTTAGAAGACAATACTGTCGAATTTAGTAAAATCATTAATATTCAGCTCGGTGTTTATGCATTATAAGACAACGTAGTTAGTTGGGAAGTCTTAGAAACCCCTGGAAGATCATCAAGTGATTTCATTACACTTAAACGGTGCGCAGGGTGGAAATCACGTTCCAAAGATGAAACTGTAATTTCGGAGGCTCAACGAGGGATAATTCCAGGAATATTCACAACGAATATTTATCGACAAGCTCGGGAATTAAGAACAGTTTAACAGCGAAGGCATGTTCGGAGATTTACATTGCAAACAAATGTGAAGCTCTACGAGTCTTCCTAAGATTTCAGCTCATTATCATCGACTCCACGTGCAACAAAATTAATTAAATTAATTTGAATATTAAATAGTTTCAGTTATGATGGGGGTCTATTAAACCGGCTTTGTTCAAATTCGTCCTTATAAAATATTTTCTTGTACTTCATTGAATGTTTAACTCCGTTTCAATAGATAATGTTAATGTTAAATACAGCTACAATAGTTTTGTTGTTTGAAATATAATTTTTGTGTTTATTGAAATATTTTTGGTTTTGGTTATACCCTAGGAAGAATCTTCACACCCGTTGGCGAAAATATTCAGACGGAATTTTTTTGCACAATCTTATCGAAAAAGGTCCACTTTAAACAATTCTGCATGGTGCCCAAAAATGGGTCACTAATTGTTTAAACATTTTTTTAAACAAATTCCGAAAAAAAAATTTATTTTGGTACGTACAATTTTTTTTTAGGTGCTACGGGTCAGTTGGAAATTTATGTGTTCATGTTTTTCATCAGAGACATCCCCATAGAAATATTGGGCATCAATAAGTGTTGGATTTAGTTCATTAATTTCAAGAAATTGGAAGTGTGTATAAGAAAATTGTCAAGAAGAGAGTTTTAACTGAAGCTCCACAGGTTGAAAGTTCAAAATGACACTTGTGACATTTTTGATATATCTTATACAGATTTACGATGACGATGACATTTTTTGTTGTTATTTGTGTTAAATTCTGGCATTTTTGACGTTTTGTACATTTCATTTTTTTAAGAGTTTCAACCGAATTCCAATAAGGAGGAGGTTAACAATGCGACTACTTGTCTTTTCCCGATTATCAATGCTTTCTTAGCGTTTTCGTAACGTTTCCGATTTTTGTTGCAGCTTCTACCAATTTTTTGTTGTAGTTTTCGTTGTAATTTGTAATTACATAATTCCATTTGGAAGTTTTGATGGATAGAAATCGATTGGAGAAAGTCTCATCTTTATTGACAGTTTGACAATCAAGACGGCTGCTGTGTAATTTCAAGGTGTTCAATACAGAGTAATTTGGTAAAAATTTGTAAAAATTCTTTTAATACAGGGTGATTTGGTGACCTATTTGAGAGTGAAACTTTTTTAAACATTCTTTCAATAAACATTGTGTTTGCATCTTCTGAACATGTAACTATTTTATGCCTCCGTTATATTTTCCTAGCACTATATTTTTATATCTAGACATTTCAAGTTTTCAAGATGAAAAAATTAGCACGGTAGGCAATTTTTGGATGAGTAAGATCTTTTTATTTGGCATATAATATGACTTGGTGGTGTAAAATTATAATTATGCAGGGTCTTTCAAAATATGTTAGATGGTCCATAAAACTTGCTATGCAGGATATGGTTAAAATATAGCGTCAAATGGAATTATAGTACTGTTAGAAAAAAAGCGAGAAAAAATAATTTTATAGGGTACCCCAATAGCAGTTGGAAATTAATGATAGCTGACATACATACAAAATGTTAATAGAATGTTTTACCTTTAGGATAGCTTATTAGCATTCGGTTTTATAGGGTGGGTGCAATATAGGATGTACTGGAATTATAATTATACATGGTGGTTCAAAAAAAATACAATAGGTGACCATAAACAAATGTATATACAGGGTAGATAAAACAAATAGTGGTGTGAAATTATAGTTATATAGTGTGATTTAAAATATCTTATATTAGGTAGTTTGTAAAAAGTTGCATATATAGGGTGGAGCGGAATTATAGTTATACAAAGTATTTACAAAAATGTTACTATATAAATGAAAGAATTTGGAAACAAAAGTGTTTGTAGAATGGCCAAAAGCGGTCGCATATACAGGGTTGTTGGAATATGGAATCGAGTGGAATGGTAGCGTGATTAAAAAAATGTTAGACAAAAATGTTTGCATGGGTTTTTCATAAGAAGTTGCACATATAGGTTGGAGTTGAATTGTAGTAACAGCATGTAAATAAGAAATGTAAGAAAAAAATAAGGGGAGTTTAAATAAGTTTATATAGCAAATGTCCGATTATTTGGATATATGTACGTTTATGAGTAAAGCTCGATCACCCAGGTACTAAAATTTAAACATGCTCCAGTTCATTTATGAAGGACGTACGACTTACTTAATTTTTATACACATTTATTCGTTGACAAACAAGTCGTAATGAAGTATTTCATGGTAATTATAATTCCCTTTAATAAACATACACGGAGCAATAAATTCAGCAGTAATAAACCCACGAAACACGTACCAATTACTCCTCTCATTCCTTCTAACGTATTCATAAGCTTCCGCTACCGCTGCTGACCGTGCCGTCCGGTTGTCCGGACGTCATTTAATCAAATTCAAGCCCATTCCACCAAGCTGGAACCTTCATTATTTCCATTCTCATTCGTCGAACACAGTGTCTCGGTAATACGGTGGCGAAGTCGATAGCCCAGGACATATGTAAATTGAGAATAAATTCCATTCGGCAAATTGGAAAAGTGTGGAAATGCTAATGGAAATAATACAAAGGAAAATCGAGGAAAGTATTGCTTGCAAAACAGAGCAACGTTTGCTAACCAATAAACGTATGCCAGGATTCTTACTCAACTTTACAAGAACCGAATTAAGTTTTTAGTTTTGAATTTAATTGGCTTTCATTTATCACAGGATTAACTCAGAGAACCGTTTTGAAATTGTATGTTTTACATTACCTTATATTTATTACCTGCCGTCTTATATTTAAATTTATATACAGTTATATTCGTTTCTTCTATTTCTCAATTCATTATGAAAATGAGAGTTTTTCGAAAAAAATCCCCTGACAGCTGCATGCTATAATTATACTCCAGCATATACGTCACCATCCTGTATATGCATCTTCCAATAGCCAACCAATTTAACAATTTTTAAACCACCCTGTTAAACTATAATTTCATTCTTTATTTGTAACTGCTAAGGGGCTACCCTGCAGGTATAACATTGTTTTTCCTATTTTGAGACACCTTGTATAACAAATGTTCTACTCCGCCCTACCTTTCAACTATCATATGTAATCAACTGCTTGTGGGTTTAAAGATATATTTTTTTCTAGCTTTTTTCTAACCAACCTATATAACTGCAATTTATATATTCTAACTCCTCTGTATATGCAACTACTTATATGCCACCCAACAAAACATTTAGTTTCTAACGTATTTTAACCATCCTGTATAATTATAAATGTAAAACCGCCCTATATTTCAACGAATTTATGTATGCATATAAAACTGCCTATTGGCTTCCTATAAAAAGTTTTTAATCATTGTAAAATGGGTAACGATCAACCTATACAGGGTGAGTTTATGTACAGTATGGGGATCTCGGAAACTAGCGGAGATAGAGCAACGGTTAAATTGGGAAAGATCTGCAGTTTTACTGGCCCAATTTAATCACACCTTCGAATTTTTGTAAAAAGTAATGGCTTACTAGATATTTTGAAAAAACGAAATTTTGTCGATTTAGTCAAATCCCTCTAGCTCCTTTGTTTTTGATTTTACAAAAAAGTGTAAATATCAAAATTGAAGGGAATTGTATCCCGAATATGATTGTCATGTCCTCGTTTGCGTAACAGCTCTAGTTTTCGTTATATGACACATACTTATCTTTTTTTTGAATGGAAACCATAGTTCAAAAAATCGGACATTTTTAGAGCTTTTCAACGATGTAACTCGATAAAGTTATTCATAAAAATAACGGGCGTTATAGATGATTTTCTCTCTTATTTTCACTTTTAACGTAGTTAGCCATGAAATAGATTGATTTATTAATAACTATTCCAAAAAACATTGAACGATTTTTTTAATAGGTATATCAGATATAACGAAAAAACTAAATAAGAAGGTACTTACTAAAAACTTAAGAAATTAAAGTACATAATAATGGTTACAATTTGTGTTCGAAAAGTCCGCCATTGTTATTTAGACAAAAATTGCATCTGTTTAAGATTGACATTACCGCTTTCCTCACAGACCGTCTATCAATTTCTTCAATTGCTTGTAAAACCGCCTCCCTTAGGTCACCAACTGTATCATACTTTCTTTTGTATACTTTTTTTTAGCGCATCCCATAAATAGAAGTCTATAACTGCCAAATCGGGGGACCGGGGTGGCCATTCGCGTGGGTAATTTCTTCCTATCCAAGAGTTTGGATAGATATTATCTAAGTGTTGTCTTACTAATAACGAGTTATGAGCAGGTGCTCCATCATGTTGGAACCACTCAATTTCTAAACGAGTTCTCAAATTCACATTATGCAACATGTCTTGAAAAGTGTATTGCAAGAAATGCAAGTAGCGCTCCCCAGTAAGTGATTCGTCATAGATAAAAGGCCCCAGAATACTAGACCCTATGGTACCACACCAAACATTAAAACCAAATTTTATCTGTGGTCATCTTTATTCTACATGGAAAGGGTTTTCTTTATACCAGATATGCTCATTGTGTCTATTGAACATACCGCACTTAGTAAATCTAGTTTCATCTGACCATAACACCTTTAATGGAAACTGTGGATTTTCAAGGCACATGTCTCTAAACCATGTACAAAACAAAATACGTCGATGTTCGTCACCAGCATGCAAAGTTTGTACGGGTGGAACTTGTGCGCTTTCAGTGCCTTAACTACAGTTCGTTGAGATGTGCCAAATTCTGCCGCAATCTCACGAGTTGATGTAAATGGATTTTGATTTACCATTGCGAAAACATTTATGTGTGATGCTTCGTTAATTTGATCACGTTCCTTTTGGTTTAGTAAAAGATCCATATCTGCGTAAACTATTGTAAAGCCTCTTAAATGTACATAGAGCAGGTTGATGACGATTAAAATATCTGTGATCTATGAAAGTATTCCTCAGCTGCACGAACTAAATTTTTATGGCATATGATATTACTTTCCACCATATTCAGTTTTTCAAAGTTAGAATATTCCATTTTATCACGAAAACTTGTCAATATCGACTGTCAGTTCAACATTACTAATGGAATTACTCTTAAATGAGGAAACGTCAAAGTGAAAACAATCTTTTTTATGGCTACATACGTTAAAAGTGACCATAACTCCGTTATTTTTATGAATAACTATATCGAGTATTATATCGTTCAAAAGCTCTAAAAATGTCCGATTTTTTGATTTCATAGCCAACTATGGTTTCCATTCAAAAAAAGATAAGTTTGTGTCATATCTCGAAAACTAGAGCTGTCACGCAAACGAGGACATGACATTCATATTCGAGTTACAATTCCCTTCAATTTTGATTTTTACACTTTTTTATGGAATCAAAAACAAAGGAGCTAGACTAAATCGACAGACTTTTTACAAAAATCCGAAAGTGTCATTAAATTGGGCCAGTAAAACTGCAAATCTTTCCCAATTTATCCATTGCTCTATCTTCGCTAGTTTCCGAGATCCTCATACTGATGATCAAAAAAAAAACTCACCCTGTATAAACTTCATGTGTGCCTCAAATTGACATGTGACTCGTAAGCTTTTACCCATCTTAAAATCGGAAATTTTTTTTCTTTGAAAACGTTGATTAATGTTAATTCATAACCAGTTTCTATTTAGCCAAACGAAAGTGTAGTTCCTTCACTATTAAGGAAAATGCATCTTTTTGACAAACCTCGTATACAGTTATTGATAAAAGTAATATATGATGATTTCGTTTTAGGTTACAAGACTGTGCAATTTTTTTATGTTATTTTTAAGAAAATTTTAGAAACTATTGTAACTTAAGTGCACCCTGTATATATGCAGACAAATTGAAAACATTCCTCTGGAAATATTTATATGAAATTCCAATGTATTTTCAATTATTTTCCTCCTAGATTTCGAATAACAACTAAAATGTTTTAATACCAGCGCATTCACCATATATTATGATACATTAAGAAGTTTGTTACAAGATTTTTCCGATTTTTTGCAAAATGGACCATTCTATTTTCTTCTTTTTTAATCGAGATTACCACTGTAACACCCTGTGTTGTTACATAAATTATTTTATTAAATTATTATGGAATCAGATCAGAATCAGAATTAATAATTATTGCATTTTTTCGTTGGATAATAAAATTAATCGTAAAATTAAAAATTGTGGCTATGGTTTAAATAATCAGTTTGTGTATTAAAATAGGTGTTGTTTAAAAAAAAGGAATAGTAAATATCAAGTACACGTTACGAAATTTATCACTTACGCGAAAAATATGTTTAAAACAACAATATTGGATAGTTTGTTTATGTATGCCATTTCGTTCGTTTTGCCGACTTAAGTTGTTGGTTGTTAGTTGAAACTGTAGTATTGTAAGTGCAGAAAAGTAACAAAAATCAAAGATGGCCGAATGGTTAAAAACTCGGAAAAACTTAGTCAGCATTCTGGTTGGATCGAGTTTAGAAAATATTAAATTGAGGGATTTTTAAAACGCCATCTCAAAACGAACCAATAGGCGAGCGGAATATCTAAAAGTAGGAAATTTGTTTAAATTTATTCATATACGAGGGAAACAGATATTTTGCGGGGACATGAGATGAAGAAAAAAATTAGTCTTCATCGAGACTAAGAGGAGTCTTCAACGGGAGTCAACGGAGTTCGGTGCCGATACTCAAGAACAACTTTCATCCGTGGCGTGATGGATTTAGGGGACAGAAAATATGAAAACCAGACTACTGAGAGATATTTCACCTGTCTCCATAGGGTTTGACGGACATAAAAGTTTGTCTAAATTTATCGCCGAGGGAAGAAACCGCGAAAGTCGCGAGTGTGTTTTGTTCTGATATAGAATTTAGCTAACAAGTTCATATTTGCTTTGGTTTATTTTCTTCCTAGTTAGGTAACCTTTTGGGATTAACGGATAAACTCACATCTGTTAATACATTTGTGTTTTCTAACAAAAGGGTGTTAGTGCCAAAAACCTGTTTTTCTTTTTAGAGTGAAGGTTCAGCTCTGAACCCAGGGTAGAGGTTTCTTAGACCAGCAAACGGCATTTATTTTCTTGATTATATTGTTTAAATTTTGTTCTGTATTTACATTGTGTATACTCATAAATTCGTTGGTTAAACTGACTCAACAACGTTTGCCGATATGAGGGACGACATATTGTAGTTAGGGTCCTTATAGGGCTTAAATAGATTTGAAATGTCCATCATTCCCAGTATTAGCGGGAATAATTAAGGTATAGTAATGTTGTCATATAAATTTGATGTTATATTTTATTGTGGTTAAAAGCCCTAACTGTGGTGGGGTTATATTTTTTTGTATTAGTTGAATTATCACTATTCACCTGTTGCATTTGACGTTTTTTTCTTTTAATTTTGGGTTTTAATTATTTGTTTCTATTTTTTTTCCTTTTAGTTGCAATATTTGTGTCATTTTTTTTCGGTTGTTTACTTCCAACTCCTTCCTTCTTCCGTTACAACTACCAGCATTTGCGAACCCTGGGGGCTTACCCTCTTAGGGTAGACTAGTTGACGACAAGCCAGAAGCTACCAAGGAGTGCAAATCAAGAGTAGGAGCAGTAAATCTTCTTTTATTTTATTTTGAGCACACACACAGAGAGAGAGAGAGAGAGAGAGAGAGAGAGAGAGAGAGGGAGAGAGAAGGGTTCCCGAATTCTTTCTCGCCCACAAAAATCATTTCCGGGTGGTGGCAGCGTTACCCCACCCCTTTTCTCTCGTGTCTTTTTCATACAGAATTGGAGCTGTATAATAAAAATACTAGCCGACATATATCACTGGTACAGTTGCCGATGTTACAGACTAAGGCAGGGGCAAATTATTACACCACTTTTATGTAAGCGTAAGTTTAATTGAAACTTAAAAAAAGGTGAAGACTCAATCATGGACTTGTGTGAATGTTGCCTCAATAACTGCTACTTTCAGGACAATGACCGGTTCTACATGCAAGAAGATGGATTGCCTATGGGTTCCCCGTGATCACCAACCATCGCCAACATCTATATGGAATGGTTCGAAGAACATGCACTGAGGAGTTTCAAGAAGCAGCCTAAGTTATGGTTGAGGTATGTCGATGACACCTTTATTATTTGGCAACATGGAGAGACAGAACTACAGGCATTCCTGGAGCACCTGAACCAATCCCAACCATCCATTAGATTCACCATGGAGATGGAAGAGAGTGGATGCCAATCATTCCTTAATGTAAAGTGTCAAAGGACTAGGACCGGAATCCAAACAACAGTCTACCGGAAGGCTACGCATGCAGGATTATACCTTCACTACAATTCCAACCTCCCATCAGCAACGAAAACTGGCATCATCAAAACACTAATCCATAGAGCCAAAAATATCTGCAGCACACCAGAAGCCCTCAAAGAAGAACAAGTGAAACTTAGAGAAGACCTTTTGGCGAATGGATATCCGGAAACGATAATTACCAAGGCGTTTGAAGAGCTGGACAAACCACCTAGGCAGGAAGAGTACACCACGGTAGCAACCCTGCTATTACCGTATACTAAAGGCTTTTCGGAGAAACTTAGAAGAATTGCACACAGCTATGGAATCAGAATGATCTTCAAAAGCAACAACACTTTGAGGAGCATGATAACAAGAACGAGGCCCGACGCACCAGCAATACCAAATAAGTATATATATACAGCATACCGTGTGAATATGGCAATCTTTACATTGGAGAGACAAAGCGACCGCTGGACACAAGGATTAAGGAACATCGCACAGCTACTCAAAGGACAGAGGTAACGAAGTCTGGGCTAGCTAATCACGCATGGACCGAACACCATAATATCAACTGGGACCAGGCTAGAGCAATTCACAAAGAAGAGCAATGGTACAAAAGAAAATACATAGAGACAGCATATCTAATCTCCAACGAAAATATAATTAGGGAGCCCAGCTTCCAAATTAAAAATATTTGGAGAGCTCTTCTTCGGCCTCTGCTGCTACGCATCACCGGCAACCAACCTCCAGGTTGGACGACGCTAATTGGACCAGATAAGACCCAATGACCATGACCGGCGACGCATGACCGGTTAAGGGTATAATATAAATATGACCGATACTCTGAAGTTCCTATCATTCACCTGATGACGATAGCAGATACACAGTTATTCAAACGTTGTGTGATCAACCACTTTAAGACGATGGAAGTCCAAGGAAACTGCGAGGAACGAGTTACATTCTTTACCAACTTCAGACTGACATTAAAAAGATTAAGTTAAACCACATTGAACTCATTTTTCGTTAAAATTTGCGTACATACTGACTTCTGTTTAGAAATTTAACAACCATACTCAACCGTCTCCAATATTAAATATATTGCTTTTCCGTACATTACAAGCTAATTAATATGTTTAGTATATATTCACAAATAATTTTACCATGAATGTACTCATATGTAGATATAATCAGACGTCACAAAACAATGAAACGCATTCTGTGTTCCAGGAAAGAACCTTCCTGTGTGCCGCCATCAGCCTCGAATTAGCAGTCAGCACGTTGTTTTACTTCGGTCGCATCCTTATGCTGCCGAGACTACATCCTGATTTGGTTTTAATCGTTTACTGCATCAGGACTCAGCTGTCACAAACGTTGGCATTGATCCTGATTTTCGTGCCAAAGTTCTGGTATCAGCAAAAGCAAGTTAGGAACTTGGCTCAGGAGTATAGTTGTCGGCTACCTGTCGATGCTTTTAAGGTAAAGAATTCTATTTTTAACATTCTTTTTAAGTTGAAAATATCTCATTTTTAAAAATTTAGTTATCTGTTATTTGGCATCTTTGGAAAGCAACAGGATTTTATGACCGAAAACAGTAAACAAATAGTAAGAATTCAAATAGACCCTAAAATTTACAAAAATGCGCAAATAAATCATTATGTCGTACAACATACATATTGTTTATAAATTAATAATTAGGTTACATAGGATTGGCTCATTCAGGTGCTGAAACTCTAAAGTAAATAATCATATTGTTAACATTTTAGAATATGTCATGACTACCCGGCAAACCAACATCTTTGTGAATGAAGCCGACTGTTCGATACAAACCGACTCTATCCCTATCAGAAGGGGTATATTCCAGGGAGACTCTCTTAGGCCGCTGTGGTTCTGCCTTGCAATGAACCCACTCTCACACAAACTGAACTCGACTAACTTTGGGTTCAGTTTCAAGCACAACAACGTACAAGCATTAAAGACAAACCATTTGTTATACATGGACGACTTGATGGCAGCTACGAAACAACAGCTTCATGATATGCTTAAAATAGTAGAACGGTTCTCTAGTGACATCCATACGAAATTTGGCCTAGACAAATGCCGAATTATTAATATAGTTAAAGGCAAAATACAGCAGGGGCCCTACGAAATGGGAGATGGCACCTTAATTGAATCCATGGAGGAAGGCCATACTTACCAATACCTTGGAATAAAACAGGCTCAACGAGTTGATCACACCGCCATGAAAAAGGACCTAAGAACAGAGTTTTATAGAAGGATAAGACGACTGCTTAACAGTAAAATTCTGTTTCAGGCTATTAATACCTACGCGTGTTCAGTGCTTAGTTACTCTTTCGGTATAGACATTGAACAATTACAACGGAAAGTTGGAGTACTACTAACAAAAGCTCAAAATCACAATCCAAAGAGCTGTGTCGAACGTACAATATTGTCCCGGTGTGAAGGAGGAAGAGGATTGGCAGATAAAGGAAAGTTACGTGATCAACAAATTTCTAATTTGCGTAATCATTTCCAGAGACTCGCAGAATTTTCAGATCTACACAGAGTCATATGTCAGGTTGATGACTCAACACCTCTGCGACTGACAGAACAACAAGTTCAAGTAAACCATCAGAAACTGCTCAAATGAAAAGAAAAGTCCCTTCATGGAAGACATAAAAATGACGTCAACCAAGATTATGTCGACAGTTTATCGTCGACCTACTGATTGATCTGTGGTCATATGTTTCCTGAAACGGAAGGCTTTATATTGGCAATCCAAGATCAAGTAATTCCAACTAAGAACTATCTAAAGTACATCGTCAAAGACCCTTCTATCAACAACGACAGATGCAGATATGGTTGCCAAACATCTGAATCTATCCAGCATATCACAGGAGGTTGCCAAGCATCCGCTGCAACTGAATACAAAGAACGACACGATGCTGTGGCAAAAATACTGCACCAGGAACTAGCGCTGAAACTTCAACTATCCCAGTCGGTAAGAACACCCTTCTATATATACAAACCAGAACCTATTTTAGAAAATAACAACTACAAACTGTACTGGGACCAGACGATATTGACCGATCGGACTATTGCACACAATAGACCAGATATAGTTTTGGTAGATAAAATCTCTAGAAAAACAACCTTAATTGACATAGCAATCCCTAACAACAATAATATAAATATTAAGCAGGCTGAAAAAATATCCAAATATAAGGATTTACAATTTCAAATACAGTGACAAAACGAAGATGGCTGAGAATATTGCCTTTTTGTCTCACTAATTGTATTTATATCATGGCTTTGTAACATTAGTTAAATTGTATGAAACTATTGCTCTTTAAAATAGTAACAATATAAATTAAAAGCGTAATGTCAAAATAATAAAATATTTACTGAAACACATTGATCAGTTGCCACACAATACACAATTCTAATGTTAGTTGACAAACCATACTTAGAAACAAATTAAAGTTTCAAAGTTGGGAGTACCAAATAAATAATTATCATATAGTATAAATTTTTATGCGTGAAATCTGAATAGCGACATATTGTGGAATAACTTTGGTAAGCGATAAAAATTTGTAATTTTTTTGTTTAACTTAGTTTGTTTTTCGAGTCAATTCATCTTATTTTCTCTCCAAGCAATCTGGCAGCACTGTTTGGCATTGACAGTGTGGACTTAAATTATGATTTTTTTTATTTTATTTTATTTAATGAATGAAGCAATGTTATAAAAAACGTAAGGATTCTGCACTGAAGCGTCAATAGCTACTAAACAAAACAAAAATAAAGTAAATCGGTTGAGGGACAGAGGAGAAAATGGTACCTAACCGTTTTGTCTTTGCCTATTTATACAGTGATGGGCAAATGTGTGGAACCAAATAAATATATCTGGAATTATCAGAGATATCAAAATGAAATTTGGAAGGTGGATATTGCAGTAGATTGCCTATTTGTTTCCAAATTTTTTTACAATTTTGAACTTCCTGTTTTACCGGAAGTAGTGTCGATTTTAAAATTTGCAATAAAACACCTTGTATAGTATTTTAGTTTATGATGAAACATTTTATTGCGAATACAAAAATATCGGGTTTGATATTGTTTACTTCAATACCTACCGAAATATTAACAGAAAAGTAACTAAGGAAAGGAAAAATTCGATGGTAGCTAAACTCGGTTCAGATTTCATTTACGCCCGATATAAACAAACCGCTCGGTAAGGATTTGTATTTCTATTGGCCAATCGGTGGCATTATACCGTCACAGCCAACAGCACTGCTTGTTCCATAGTCGAATACAAGTGCGTTTGTTTAAATCAGGCGCAAATTAAATCTGAATCAAGTCTAGTAGTCCATGAAATTCATTGCAGAAGTGGCAGTAGTTGTCAAAATAAGTTATTATTTTTTTTTATTTGAAGGTAAAAAGATTGTTTTGTTTTAATTTGATCGTAAAATGGCCGAATTAAGTGAAAGAGAAAGAATAGAAATATTAATGATGATTGGGTATGGGGAGAGGAAAGGACGCATCAAGAAGTTTGTGACCTTTTTAACATTGTTCATCCGAATACACAAATATCCCGTTCAGTAGTGACGAAAACTTTGCGAAGGTACGACAAAAGTGGAACAGTTAGCAATTTACCAAAAAGTGGACGGTTAAAAAGTGCAAGTAATGAAGGTGTAGCTCAAAATGTTGCTATATCTTTGGAAGAAAATCCTCATTTATCCACTACTGATCTCGCCAATATGCATGGAATTAGCCGTCGTTCAGTAGGAAGGATATTAAGGCGAGAAAAATATCAACCATACAAAATTCGCCTCGGTCAAGAACTCTCCGGAGATTTCGACAGATGTTTGCAATTTTGTGAAACGATGATGGATATTTGTAAATTTGATAACAATTTTATAAGAAATGTGGTGTTTTCAGACGAGGCAACATTTTGTTTAAATGGTACGGTTAATCGACATAACTGCCGCTACTGGTCGCAAAGTAATCCTAATTGGGTACAAGAGGCTCATACACAACATCCCCAAAAATTGAACTTTTGGGTGGGCATTTATAACAACAGAATCGTGGGACCCTTCTTCCTACAAGAAACGTTAAACGGAGATAGGTATTTACAGCTCTTGGAGACACAAGTTATTCCGGCATTGGAGGTAAATGGACAATTACCAGATAATATTTGGTTTCAGCAGGATGGAGCACCACCCCATTACGCTCGCATTGTTCGAGATCATTTAGATAGGACATTTTATCACAGATGGATTGGAAGAAGGAGTACTTATGAATGGCCTGCACGAAGTCCCGACCTTAATCCACTAGACTATTTTCTGAGGGGTTACTTAAAGCCTAAGGTTTATGTTGATAGACCAAATAATTTGCAAGAATTAGCTGCAAGAATAACTCAATTTGGAAATAAATAGGCAGTATCCACCTTCAAAATTTGATTTTGATATCTCTAATAATTCTAGAGATATTTGCTTGGTTCCACACATGTGCCCATCACTGTATATAAATATAAAAAATAAAACATAAAAAATTCCACTTTGATTATATTAGTTTTCCACTATTCTTTGAATAAACGATATCGGATCTCTGTGAATTGAAAAATCACCCTTTTAAAGTATACTTTCGACTAAAAACGAACTGAAACCTTAAATCATCATTGTCAATTTGTGACTGAAAACACCCTATTCTCATTTCACTTTCTACTGAAAATTTATTAAAACGAATCCAATTTAATGCCACTCAACAGATATTCATAAATCATTTCCTTATCTACCATGTAAAATATATTTTCTCTCTGGAAACTTGTTTAATTTAATTGACGTACATAAGTGAGGGTGCTGTGTCGAGACTAAAATACACCCACGTTTATTGTCAGAAATAAAATAGCATATATTTCTTCGTCGGAGAAATTACTTCTGAATTTGCAATTTCCTATAAATTATTCATGCCGACTGCACGCTCATTTCCGTCCGTACGCCCTATAGTCTCCGCACATTCTTCGTACATTCACGGCGAATTTCCGCGGTATATTCTTCGGCGGTTCCCCCGGCCCGAGATGGAGTCGTCAATGTATTATTTATCAGGGGATACTGAATGCGAGTTGATACACAACACAATAAATTGCTTAAAGATATGTTGCACAGGTTGTTGAAATCCCGGTTTGTTTGCTGGATAGATATATAGCGTTTTAGTGTTAATTTTCGAGTTGTAAACCTGATTGAACTCAATAAACTACACGAGATTTATTATAAAGAAACATAAATGAGTCGTTCTTCTTCACAAGTTCATAGATTTGAAAAAAGAATCAGACTTTGTTTTTGAACAAACTTCCAGAAAAGCAAATGAAATAATAAAAAATAATTTAAATTTAAAACAGAACCGACTTAAGCTGACTTAAAATAAAACCGTTTAGAAACCGTGTGCAATTAATCCCTATTCTTATCTCTCTCTCTTTCTCGTCTCTAATTGATATTCTTTTTCGATATCTTCCAAATGTTTTTTAACATTTTTTAATTATTTTATTATTTGGACCACTTCCTATAAGTGTAACTATAATTCACTCAATATTGCATCCACACTGTATGTATATGTTTCTGTGTATTGGTCACCCCTATATAAATATTTGTTTATCATTTTCTGAACCACCCTGTACAACTATAATTTAACTCCACACGGTCCTAATATCTTTAAAACCACCCTATATAAGTATAAATCCTCTCCACACTATTGATAGTTTCTGTTTCTCTATTGTTTAAATTATTCTGATTTCACTTAGCTCCATATGTCTAGTGTTCCATTTATGCAACTGCTCTTGGTCTACCAGTCTACCCTATATAACAAAATTCGCATTTTTGAACCACATTTTATGACCATAATTTTACTCTACCATTTATTTCAACCACTTGAACTGCTTCTATTTTTTTTAAAACCCATGTCTATAATTATATTATAACCCGTCCTATAATTCAAATATCCTAACTGCTTATGCTTATATAACAAATTTTTGATAAACCCTGAATAAGAATAATGTTACTCCATTCTTTCTTCAAACACCTTGTATAAGGAACTATTTATGTTTCGCACTATATAATTTTTTAACCGCACTATATAACTGTAATTATACTCCGCCTTATATTTCAACCGTCCTGTATATTCAACTGCTTCTAGCATTATTTGAAGCCTTCTGTATAACTGAAATTATATTCCGTCCTATGACGCAAATATCCACTGTGTATACCTACAGTTTTGGTCCACTCTTATTTCAATCATCTTGTATACGCAACTACTTATGTGCCACCCAATACAATATTTTTTGAACCCCTCTGTATGACTTATTCAATTCCAATTTATATTTCAACCATCCTTCTATGCAACTGCTTATGTACCACCGAATAATCACATGCACGCACGCATACAGAAGAGATCGCCGGGATAACAAATTTTCGATCAAGAAACTAATGGAATATTTTCTGGCATTTCACGCGACTATAAGCCCCTTAACTTAACTTCGTCTCTCAAAGAAACTGACTTCAAAAGAATCAAAATACTCAGATATTTATGATGAAAATTTGACATTTACCATGATGTTTACAGTTTTTTTGCATATATTTTTCCGATTTTCAGAAAAATGGTATGTTTTACGTTATAGAAAAATATACGGAATCAGGCTGGAACATATCTTTGCAGAATACAATTTGTAATATTAAAATTACTTGAGCAGTTTTAGAGAAAACATCGAAGATTCATCGAAATTCAAAATTCACTGTAGTCCCTTATTAATTTATTTTTTCGATTTTCTGGAAAACCGCAAATCTCATGTTATAGACAATTATATGACCTTTCTGTAATGTTCCTTAATAGAATGCAGTTTAAATCATCAAAATTGTCCAAGCCGTTTTTGAATAATCGCTGGTCATACATAAAAAAAAGTTTCCGACGAAGTGATAACCTCCTCCTTTTTAGAAGTAGGTTAAAAATACTGTGGATGACAGAACAATTAACAGCGAAGAAATTCTATGACACAGCAAAGTACCAAAAAGTGAGAGACAAGGTGTGAAAACAGTTTACAGAAAAGATCCGGAAAATTATATAGAAATCAATCTCCTGAACACCATGCAAAAACTCGAATAAAACTAATATATCCAAGAATGTCACCAAAAGGGTTCTAATGCAGGAAATCCTGCACATTTGTAGTATTAGTAATGAAACAAATAACAGAGCAAGCATTATAATACCGGTGTTAATCTAATTAACTTGGAGAAATAATTCGACAGATTCTGGCTAAAGAAAGAAGATCAACTTCTGTAAAAAATACCGCCATATTACAATTAATTATTTATTTATATCAACGGGAATACCCATAACAAAAGTAAAATTTTAGAACAATACATAATAATTAGATATGATTATTCATTTGAAGATGCGCAAGATGTAAAGACCGACATCTAGGATTTTCTGGAATGTCACGATGAAATTTTCAGGTTAAAAAAGAATGACACCTCGAAGAGAGTATTCAAATTTAACGAAATGTATCAAATACATAAAGATATGTTCGAGAGGACCTTCTATTGTGGGAACCGCAACTGATGAAGGTTCCCTAACCAGAAACAATGTATATATATATATATATATATATATATATATATATATATATATATATATATATATGCCTTGCGATCAAAAGAATGACAACTCGAAGAGAGTATGATTATTCATATCTAAATACTACCTTCGATAATTTCTTAATAGCTAAATTTGAGTTAATTATTAAAGTTAATTTATTGATATTTGAAGTGATTCATATACAGGTATGGAAAACGTTTGACTGGGGTCGGAGAATGCCTAACGTTGAAACAAGGACGGAACTGCTACTATATGCATGAGACGAGGATTGTCGTTTTAAGTACGTCTGTTTCACAAGCATTCAAGGTAAAGCACGAGAATATTGTATCGTATGGGAGGCGGAGCATCGATCGTCACAGAGCGACCGTCCGTCCCTTTCCTCGTCAGTAAGGTTTTATCTACGAAGGAGTATGATTATTTACGCAAATAATACGGATTTCGGAACATTTTTCCTTTTCATGATTTTTGCGATGAAAAATTAATTGTCCGCTATTACGCCAGAACGAAAACTTAACATTTTTTCTGTTTTAAAAATGAAATAAAATAGATACTCTTAAAAATAAAATAAATTGGTAACTGTTAAAAAAATCGTCAAAAAGAATAATTATTTAGAACATATCGTATGTTTTATTTTTAAGCGATTGGAATCATCGGAATGTGGTGATAACAAAAAAGTATTTACCGCCCGAACACCTCCGAACCGGCGTCACACCGACTTCATTCTCCTGGTGCGTATTGCGTTGATTGATTCAAAATCGCATGGGATTCTACCCGACCCCAGAGAACGAATTTCCACACCTGTATATGAATGTAATTGTGGCCCGTATAGTAAAGTGCTTGTCAAGTTCTATACGCAGCATATCTTAGGTATTGATGATCCTTCCTTCCAACCTCTTGATAAGACCTTTAGATAAGACCTAACATGTGAGGGGACCAAGTGACATACATAAAAGTGGGAGAAATATAGTCAACGAATTTAAGAAATTATTTGAAAATCTTAATTATAAACGAACTTCCAAAGCGACCCAGTTAACTCGTTATACTCTTTATTTAAGTCGTCATCGGGTGCTCTCTAAAACATGGTGTTCAAAGAACTTCCATCTTCGTAAAGATCCGAGTCCAGACAACAGTTTGCAGGAAAACTACTCATCCCAATTAATATCTTGGTCAAGAAGACTTGACACCAAATACAAATAAAAAATCGATGATAGCGGAAAAAATATATATCAAGTAGTTGAAAATACAGCAACTGGTTAGAAACAATTGGCTAAATCAATAGGTTACTGAAACAAGGGAAGAAAATAACTAAATATAACGAAATTAATGAAACAGTTCGTATCATGAAAAAAAAAATTAGTAGTCAACATTCGCTGTGGCTTAAATTAGATATTATCTAAACATATTTTCGTTCGTTCTAATATGTCCTAAAATGATTAATACATTAAGTACAGTTCCTATTCCTAGTTTCCATATATCAAAATGTATCCCCATTTTCAATAATTTTTTGTGATTTGTATTTTAGGATGTTAACGCCCATGGTCCACTAACTAGCAACAACAGTGACGTTGACGTAGGAGAAGTAACTCTAGCAGACATGAGTCCAGACGATATTCGAGCCGAGTTAAAAAGGCTGTATCTTCAACTAGAACTCTTCAAAAGTAGAACCATCATTAAAGATAATCCGCACATATCCAAACGTAGAGGAGGTAGGAAAGCACAGCACCGTCGATTTAGTCTTCAGGTGAATATACAAATATTAGGTTTAATTTTTTGGATAACATTTGCTTTTTGCAGTTACTCAACAATTATGTTGCTATTATTGCTGGTTAAAAACACTATTAAATGTTTGACTTTACATCTTAATTGAACAGTATTTTCGCATACATAAGTATTCGAAATTTGTATTCGTTGTCCATCCAGTATGTTACTTATGTTTCACGTTTGAATTTTGTTTTTGTAAAATTTTTATATTTGTTCAGAGCATAGGGGTACCTACCGGTAGGAATTGTGGGGGTGGAGGGGGGAGAATATCTGCGGAGAATGGACCTATTACTGCGTTATAAATAAATAAAAAACAAAGAATATGTTAAGTTGAAGTTTTGAAGGTTTTACTAAATGTTTAAAATGTAATTTGCAAGGTTCTATAACTAACATAAAATGAGTTAATAAAAAACTGACAATACAAGTAATAATAATTAAATATTGGAATAAGAATACAGAACAAATGTATAAATAGTGTTTTTTGTTGTTAAATAATATAATATACATTGAATATATTTACTAACGTTTACTCTTTTGGTATTTCATGCAGAAAAAGGGAAGCAGGGAAAAGGTAAGTCAAATACTGACCAGCTATAATAACATACATATTATAATATTCGCAGTGATTACGTCTATATATTCATTTAAAGAATTGAATTTTCACAAAATCATTAAACTCATCATTTTAGCGAATAGCATGCCATTTTACAATTACATCTGTATCAATTTCCATCTACGGAAGATTGATTTTCCCAGAAAACTACAGAAACCACTTCTATGGGTTAATTGAATATTCTCAAAATGACTTGCACTGTCAACAGATAACTGAATTTTTGACAAATGTGGAAACTCTTTTTAATGTACTTAGGCAGAGTTCACGCCTGATTCACTTGATGCTCAGAAGATAATGAATTTCTAAAAGCAATAGAAGCCCTCTTTGACAGTTTTCAGTAATTAAATACTACTTTTTAAAGTTATGCTTAAAACCACAATAAAACAATAAAATTTTTATCCTTTACATATTACGAGACATTATATTTTGGTGAATGCGCCAATATCAGCGACTCATTTTATTTTCGCTACGAAACTAACACAAATTTTAAAAACTTCAATAGCTATCAACTTATTATGAATAACATGAGTAATTTTGCAAAAAAAATGCTTTAGTATTTTTTTGGTTTTGCGATCAGGAACATATAGACTATGTATTTTTATATTAGCCCAGGTTATTTATGAAATACGTGACAAAATTAATACTAGAACAAAACCGACATCAACGTGATCTAATGATAAAACGAGTTTGCTATTAAGGGCAAAGGCTAAAGAGAAATGAAAAACCTACAAAATGTGCTAAAGTAGTGGAAATAAATTATAGTGAGTTGAACTGTGTTTTTAAATAAATTCAAAAACTGAACTGAACTCGAGTAAATAAAAACATTACAATATAAACTAGCTACTAGTTGATTCGGCCGTCCTAGCACGGGATAGTAAAATCGGCGTATTTGACGTATTCATCCTCAACATTTTTTTCATTTGGAGTTTTTCACATCCCCTATATTTTTAGATTCTTTAGTGAAAACAGTTTGAACATCATCAGTCCTGAGCGAAAGTTTTGAAATATCTAACATTTTTGACAATATTTAAGTATTTCTTGGGAAATAACACCACAGTTATGAAAACTGAAGAAGTACTTAAACATTGACAAATATGCCACAAATATCATTCAGAAAATAATTTTTGACATTGTTGGTATATTTTTGACATTTTTACATTTTTGACATATTTGACACTTTTAACATTTTTGACATTGATGGTTAATTTTCGACATTTTTGACGTCGTCTAAGTACTTCTTCGGAAATAACACCACAGTTAAGAAAATTGCTGTATATTCCAAACGTTTCGGGGTCTAGGTCAGACCCCGTTGTCAATGGTTAAGAAACTATGGATAAAAAAGGCACAATTCTATGATGTACATTAAAATATTTGACCTAGACCCCGAAACGTTTGGAATATAGTGCAATTTTCTTAACTGTGGTGTTATTTCCCAAGAAGTACTTAGACACTGAAAAATATGTCACAAATATCATTGAGAAAACAATATTTGACGTTTTTGACATTTTTGACAAATCTGGCATTTTTGAGATTTTTGACATTTTTTCATTTTTGACATTGTTGATACTTTTTTGATATTCTTGAAAAATTTGACATTTAAGAGATTTTTGACATTATTGACATTTTTGACATTTTTCACATTTTGACATTGTTGACATTTTTTACATTTTTGACATTTTTAACATTCTTAAGTAGTTTCTAAATGAATGAGGAGGTAAATGATTATTTTGAATGTTCATCTGGGATTTTCTCTCCTCGCAATGGTTTCTGAAAAATACAGATAAGTTAAGTACTTGAATATCAAGGTGTAGTATCTAAAGGCAGTTTGTGGAAACTGTCCGGAACACTAGTTGCCCTCTTATAGAAAAAACTCTCCCGCAGGATCAACTGTGAGAAAGTAGGTCTACAGATTTGTCAACTAGTATTCCAGTATAATATGTTGGGATGTATTTTGTGTTGTACTTATCTGTTTTTTTGTGACGTTTCGATTCCTTATCAGGAATCGTTGTCGAACAAAGTTTGTTTGAATGTTTTGCACTATATTCGTCGCTTGACATTTTTGGCAATGAATTGACTGATTAATTGACTTTGAAGTTTTCTTTTTGATGTTCATTCGTCAGGAGCTGTTGTCATGCAACCGGTATCTCTACAGAGGGTGTCCCAATTTCTCTATTATTCAACAATATTCAAACACTTTCTTTGATTTTTCTTTTTTTTGGTATGTTCTTCTTTAAGTTGTATTTTTGTTTTATTCCAGTCCATTTTGTGGGTACCATTATCCGTGAGTACATGATTTGCCAATTTTGATTTGTCTATATGTCTTCTTGAGACGTTTTATTGGTGCTCTTTTGTTCTAATTTGGAGAGGTCTTGATCTTTTACCGGTATATGTTTTTCCGCAGGCACAAGGTACACTGTACACACAATTTTTGGAACTTTGAGTACCGTTTTTACTTGATATTTATCGCCAATACGTTTGATTTTTTCAGAGAGGCCCGAAACATAAGGAATAACGTTTATAATTGTAGAGTTAATATCAGTTTGTGTGTTGTTATTCAAATTGGAAGTATTGTGTTTTATTTGTGTCGTTTGTTGGTTTCTTTGTTTTTTCTCGATTTGGTAAATTGTTTTGTTTATGAAATTTCTTGGGTATAAAGGAAATTTTTGAGAAAGAATTATGTTTGATAAAGGAAGTTTTAGAACAAAACGAATACCCAAGAAATTTTATAAACAAAACAATTTACCAAATCGAAAAAAAAAACAAAGAAACCAACAAACGACACAAACAACACACAATACTTCCAATTTAAATAACAACAAACAAACTGATATTAACCCTACAATGATAAACGTTATTCCTTATGTTTCCGGCCTCTCTGAAAAAATTAAACGTATTGGCTATAAATACCAAGTAAAAACGATTTTTAAAACAAATAATACTTTAAGATCAAATTTGACAAAAACAAAACCGGTAAACGGTACTCAAAGTTCCAAAAATTGTGTGTACAGTGTACCTTGTGCCTGCGGAAAAACATATACCGGTGAAACATCAAGACCTCTCCAAATTAGAACAAAAGAGCACCAATACAACGTCTCAAGAAGACATATAGACAGATCAAGATTGGCAAATCATGTACTCACGGATAATGGTACACACAAAATGGACTGGAATAAGACAAAACTACTACTTAAAGAAGAACATACCAAAAAAAGAAAAATCAAAGAAAGTCTCTGCATGTTGTTGAATAATGGAGAAATTGGGACACCCTCTGTAGAGATACCGGTTGCATGGCAACAGCTCCTGACGAATGGACATCAAAAAGGAAACTTCAAAGTCAATTAATCAGTCAATTGACATTGCCAAAAAAGTCAAGCGACGAATATAGCGCAAAACATTCAAACAAACATTGTTCGATAGATTTCCTGATAAGGAATCGAAACGTCACAAAAAAACAGATAAGTACAACACAAAATACATCCCAACATATTATACTGAATACTAGTTGACAAATCTGTAGACCTACTTTCTCACAGTTGATCCTGCGGGAGAGTTTTTTTTATAAGAGGGCAACTAGTGTTCCGGACAGTTTCCCCAAACTGCCCTTAGATACTACACCTTGATATTCAAGTACTTAACTTATCTGTATTTTTCAGAAACCATTGCGAGGAGAGAAAATCACAGATGAAGATTCAAAATAATTTTTAACATTTCTGACATTATTGGTACATTTTTGATATTTTTGACATATTTTTGGCATTTTTAACGTTTTCAGCACTTTTTCTAAAATAATTAATTAAGCACAATATAGACCCAACTGCCCCCCTCCTGGCTCATCATAAAACATTGTATCACAATAAAAGATTTCAGGCCTGTTACTGGCAGATAGTGTAACTATCGATTAATGGAAGAATATTTAAAGTCACATTCCACACAGACAAACAAACAAATTTTACTTGTTTATTATATTAGTATAGATGCTGCATCCCTATTTATAGGTTCTTCAAACATGAAAATATTTGACTTTTGATATTCTGTATATGATTTATAAACAACAGATTTTTCTGTAATAATGGTACTGTAAAACTATCAAACAAGCAACCTCTAGTTTACATTTTATTATAGCTCATTGACATTGAGTTTGTGACCCAGATCTTGAAACCTTTGGTATATTTAAATATTTTCAAGTTTGATGTTATTTCCCAATAAATTTGTAAAAAGAAAATGCCAGAAATAACCTTCACAACGCTATAACTAAGTCAGAATAGACTTTGAAACGTTTGGTATTCCTGCAATATACGTCGTTTTATTTCTATTGTGGTGTTATTGCCCGAAAAAAACATAAAAGTAATCAAGAATATGCCACAAACAACGTTTAGAGACAAGCTATAACTAAACTTTCAGTCAAACACTGCAACTCATTTTTTCTCATAAAAATTAAATTGAATTATTTCCGAATTTAAAAACCAAAACGAATCCACATAAAATCTGAGTTAAAATGAAGCTGTAAATCCAATTAGAGAGCTTAAAAATATTAACACCTAGCTGTACGTCTATAAGCCATAAGAGTCGAACAAAACGAATGGGAATATTTAAATTTACGGCGATTATTACAGGCAGTAATGATTATTCTGTAATCTCAATTAGTAGTCGAGCACATTAAGACCTTCACTCACCTACATTAATCTAGATTTAGGTAAATGAATATACTCGAGCGCAAACAAGGACTTCTTTTTTAACAATTAATATACATATTAGATTAATTTGAACCAGAATAAAAAGATTAAATTAGATTATGTTGTTTGTCGTTTATTGGACAACGAATAAGGTAATATACAGGGTTATAAAT
Source organism: Octodonta nipae (assembly GCA_034190945.1). Lineage (NCBI taxonomy): Eukaryota > Metazoa > Arthropoda > Insecta > Coleoptera > Chrysomelidae > Octodonta > Octodonta nipae. Next base: position 6,781,142 of record CM067218.1, read on the forward strand.
GAAAACGTGCGAGAGATTTTAAGATGTGATGATTATTTCCATCTGTACTTGGAGAGAAACGTTTTAATTTTTATTAAAATAAAGTTACCTAAGTGTTTTTATTTTAATTTTATGACCAAACTTTTTTTCAGTTTTTTTTTTCGTCTGACTACTAAAGTTTATTTATTTATATATTTAAGTAATCAATAGAGCAAGCCCCAACGACAGATTAAAATTTTCACAATCTATATATAAATAGACAAGGACAAAAGAATTAGGTATCATTTTCTCCTCTGTCTCTTAACCGATTTCTTCATTTTTGTTTTGTTTAGTAGCTACTGACGACCTTCAGTGCAGAATGCTAATATTAATTTATAATATTGGTTCATTCATTAAATAAAATATAATAAAAATTCATTATTTACGTACAAAATGTCAACGCACTGAATGTGCCGCCGCCGCCAGACTCAAAACATTGAGTAATTATAAATAGAGGGACCAATGCTGTTATATACTTAGAGCATGTACTTCTGGAAGTGGCATGCAAGCGTTGATAATGTTTAATGGTAAAGTAATCGTTGTATATTATAATTATACAGGGCGATTCCAGATATGTTAGAAATCTTTTTTTTCGTGGGTGGCACATAAGCAGTTGCATATATATGGTGTTTAAAATATAGAGTAGAGTGCAATTATAACTAATAAAATAATTATATAGGGAAGCCCATTAGCGGTTGAATTTACAGGGTTCTTGGAATAGAAGGTGCAGTAGAATTACAGTTATACAGGGTGGTGCAAAAAATATTATACAGAGATGCATATACAGGCTGGCGGAAATGGAAATGCAACATTTCGTAACCCATAAGCAGTTGTATATATAGCGAAGATGAAATATAGGGTGAGAGAAATTATAGATATAGAGGATGATGATAAAAAATGTAGCCCACGAAGAGTTCCATATATATGATGATTGAAATATAGGTCGGAGTAGAATTATAGTTACAGAAGATAGTTAAAAGTTTCATAAATAAAAAGAGTAAATACGGTGGTTCATAGGCAGTGTCATATACAGAATGGTTTACGGGTGGTTCAAAAATAATAATATTATCCGTGGTCCATGAGCAGTTGCATATACAGGGTGGTGGAACTATATAATGAGATGAAATTATTACAGTCAGGATTTTAATAAATGTTAGAGAACTGTGTGCAATTATAGCTATACAGGGTTAAAAAAAATAAATATCTAGGATTTTCGAGGAAACCATCACACAGAGGTTCCGAATCTGGATCCGTTCCGTTTAATTGCTGTTCTCCCTAAAGTCCTAGGATAGAATGTCACGATAAAATTTTCAGGTTACTTAACCTGCCAGAGATATTCACACAATTGGTCGAATTTCGACCACTGGGCGACAGCTAGTTTACATAAAACACCAAGTCAAATAATAAAGAGCATAACCATTTATAACAATCCCGTGACAATAAAATATTTACAAAATGAACCTAAAACCTACAACATTCTGTAAAATACAGCAATAAGTACAAAAAATTAGCAACTAAAATATAATCATAATCAAAAAAGATCTCAAATATTTTAATTGTAAAAACTGCCTGATCCCTCAGCCCAAATATCCGTATACCCTAACTCATTACAAAATATACACATTCTATTTAATGGAGCGAACTTTCCCAAGTTAGTCCGCCCCTTCGAATCAAAAATTAGTTTGTGATTTCTATTAAAATATTATGTCAGCAACCAAGAAATTCTACCAAGAAGTTCAGAGCATTCTATCTCGTTTTTTAGTAGTTTGTATAAAAACAGAACCTATGCCATTTTCCGCCTACTCTCAAGTTTTTAAATTTAGTTAAAGTTGAATATGGTAAACTAAATAAATATTCACTATATTTTTTGTAATACATAAACCTTTAAAACTTTATTTGATCTTTTTCAATTTGATTTTTGAATTTCATAAATCGGAAACCAAATAATTGCAGCATTTTCGATGATACTTCTTACGTAAGCGTTAAAAAGTCTTATTAATGTGCTTAGTATAATAAACTTACAGGAATTACGAATTATGGACCCTAAAAATGCTTATTGAATGAAAGTCCGTTGTCAAAAATTACCCCTAAATCTTTAGCCTCAGTTTTCTTTTGCAGTACGATAGAATTCTCCCGCAATATACAGATAATTTTAGTACGCTCTTTTTGTTAGTAAACGAGATATTTAGTTCAACTTTGGAGCATTAATACTTTTTGAAGTCTTCTTAATAAGATTACAGAAACGGTCATGAAAATCTACAGGGAGATACTTTTTCTGAAAATTCCGCAATGGATTTTCCCAAAAAGTCTGTCGACATGGATTTTAACGTAACTTTTTCTTTGCCTGAAAAATCAAATACGACTGACTGCGCCACACCAAAAAATCGCTTCTAACAGCTTTCGCATTTTGCATATTATGATTACTACGTCATTATTAGTTGTGGCTAAATGAAGTTTTTTTGCTAAATTTTGTTACATAAATTTTATATATATATATATATATATATAGATATATATATACTTAGTATCTTTTGAGAAAGCCAAATATGTTTTTGGCGAAACGTCAAGTGATTTTCAAACGTATACAGACGAACGGATGTACACCGGAATAAATCATCAACACATATATATATATATATATATATATATATTATCCAAGAAATGTAAATATGTATGTGCTTAATATTAAAATTTGCATTAAGATTATGTATTATAAGGATAGAGTTACACAGATACTACCCCTTACCAATTTTAGGATTTGACTCGTCCAAAAAAAAATTGATAGGGAATGTTCAAATATTATCAATACTTAAATGTATTTAAACTTTAAATTTTTGAAAAAGTGAGATGAGAGGTGTTTACTTTCCAACGGTGGTTTATACACAATGATAGGGACATTTTTAGAACATGAATTGGGTATGAGAGGATCTATGGCTTCAGTTAATAAGAATGTTTTAGCTATAAAATAAAAAAATATATAAGCGATTATTTATTTTTTTGGAATTTCGCGTAAAGATTCAATTATCTAAGAAACCAATTAACGAAGTTGAGCGTATAGTAGCTAATTTTGTAGATTTTTCATTTCTCTTGAACAATGCCCAGAGTAGCAAACACGGTGTCATAGGTGGATTTTGTGTAAAAGGTAAATAACTAAATTCTTACCGATTTTGCGCGCTTTATATGTTATAAAACAAAAACACATCGAAAAATATATTTAATTTTATGTAAATTAGTGATGTTTTATGATTAGAACAAGTTGATGTCTGTTTTGTTCTGCTATTAATTTTGGCACGGTATTTTCGTAAATGACCAGGGCTCTCTTTTTCAATTTAACCGATATTATAACCCCTACAGATTCCAAGATCTGAATGCTTTTCCAGTTTAATCTTAGATAACTTTCATTAAACATCACGTTCAAAGAACAACCATTTTTCCATTTTCAACATGTCTCAGGGAAGTATTCGAAAGTACCCAATATGTTCCTATTTTCCTCTCATAGCCTGGAAATTCTCCTTATTCCTTTTCATAATCGTATTTCACGTAAACAAGACATTTAAAAACCCTCTGAAAAAATAACTAGTAGTTGAGTTTTGTAATGGGTATGAGTAAGGCATTTCTAAATTACAATTTACTGGCTTCCGTTAAAGTCACTGTATCCATAAGGAGAAAATATACTAAGTCTTTATCAAGTATGATTTACAGGCACTATATCACTTCTACATTAGATTTTCAACGGAATCCGCTATGTTTTATATGCCGTATGTTCGTTTCATTCTTGAATGCTGGGAATGGAATCGTTTCTTTTAGAGTTTGTAATTTTATTGCTGGAATATTAAACATTTTAAAATTTTAAGAGCAATACTAATCTAAATTGTTTCTTTCTTTTTAACCGACCTCGAAAAGAAGGTTATCAATTGGTCTGTATCTATGTTTTTTTATGTTTGCTCAGCAATTACTCTTAAACCGCTCAAGGAATTTTGACGGTTTAACTGCTTCTTGTTCCGGGTGATTGTGAATTGATACAATATTTTTTCTTTAACATAGCTTATACTTACTTTTATGTTTTTTTGGCAATGACACCACAATCGAAATAAAACGACGTATATTGAAGGAAAATCAAACGTTTCAAAGTCTATTCTTCCTTCGTTGTCAGTAGCTTTATATTTATTGATGTAAATTGCAAAATGAAAATTTGATTTATCTCTTTTTTTATGTTAACTATTTTTTAATTTTGATTTAATTATTTCATAATCTTTATATAAATAGGCAAAGACAAAATGATTAGGTACCATTTTCTCCTCTGTCTCTCAACCGATATTCTTCATTTTTGTTTTGTTTAGTAGCTACTGACGACCTTCAGTGCAGAATGCTAATATTAATTTATAATATTCCTTCATTCTTTAAATAAAATATAATAAAAATTCATTATTTACGTCCATAATGTCCAAACGCAATGAATGTGCCGTCGCCGCCAGACTCAAAACATTTAGTAATTATATATAGAGGGACCAATGCTCTTATATACTTAGAGCATGTACTTCTGGAAGTGGCATGCAAGCGTTGTTATTGTTTAGTGGTAAAGTAATCGTTGTATATTACAATTATACAGGGCGATTCCAGATATGCTAGAAATCATTTTTTTCGTGGGTGGCACATAAGCAGTTGCATATATAGGGTGTTTAAAATATAGAGTAGAGTGCAATTATAACTAATAAAAGAAGGTGCAGTACAATTACAGTTATAGAGCCTGGTGCAAAAAATATTATACAGAGATGCACATACAGGGTGGCGGAAATGGAAATGCAACATTTCGTAACCCATAAGCAGTTGTATATATAGGGAAGATGAAATATAGGATGAGAGGAATTATAGATATACAGGATTATGATAAAAAATGTTAGAAAAGGAAATGATTTATAGAGTAGACCACGAAGAGTTCCATATATATGATGATTGAAATATAGGTCGGACTAGAATTATAGTTACAGAAGATAGTTAAAAATTTCATAAACAAAAAGAGTAAATATGGTGGCTCATAGGCAGTGGCATATACAGAATGGTTTACCGGGTGGTTTAAAATGTTAAAAAATATTATACAGGGTGGTGGAAATATATAATGAGATGAAATTATTATAATGAGGATTTTAATAAATGTTAGAAAATTGAGTGCAATTATAGCTATACAGGCAGGTTAGAAAAAATAAATATGTAGGTTAAGCCATTAGCGGTTGAATTGTTGTCATATTAAATTAAGAATTACGAATTTTAACACAAATAAAGTCCTATGAATTATATCTGAAAAAAACTTTCGTTACTTATTTGTAGAAGCGAGATGTAAGACCGACATCTAGGATTTTCGAGGAAACCAGCACACAGAGGTTCCTCTGAATCTGGATCCGTTCCGTGTAATTGCTGTTCTCCCTAAAGTCCTAAGTCAGAATGTCACGATAAAATTTTCAGGTTACTTAACCTGCCAGAGATATTAACACAAATTAATAAAATAATACAAAATTCCTACTTAACATATGAATATCTATATGAATGAAAGATTGGATTTCCCATACAGTTTTTAAATTGTTACACAATAAATATACTTATATAGAAACTAAATTACTTTTGCCTGTATTATTTTTTGCTTTGGAATCTTTACCGTTCAACCGAAATCACGTGACTCCCAGTGCCTTTGCAAAGTGTTTATCTAGTGATAAACCTGTTTTATCCATTAGTTCGACCACACTACTTGTTGGTGTCACTGTTGTTGGTCCTGGGGATTTGCATGAGACTTGTTCTTTGGAAACATTGGTGTTGTGGAATATAGCGTGATAATTGCTACCTAAAGATCTTCGAAAGTGATCACACATTGTCCCTGGTCAGATGCCCGGACAAATGCAAATGGGCGATACAATGGCCAACCAAATGCAAAACCAAATGATGGGTAAGTTTTTGGTTTTACTTTGCACCCGACACGACTAAATATTGAAAAAAAAATCGTAGGTGGAATGAATCAAATGCAACAACAGAAATCCCAAACCGTGATTATTAATCAAATGACACCTAATTTCCCTCGACAACCGACACCGAATCAAATGTTTAATCAAAGCCCATCACCGTCAGTGCAATCACCAGCCAGTCTCGGTAGTCAGTCACCGGTAGCGTCGCCTGCTCTGGCTCCTTCACCGGGTTTTCAAATGATGATGTCTACCGGGGATCCACCCAGGTCTGTAGGCATGGCTTCAAGTCCCGGTAGCTCGTTGAATACACCCGGACAGCCGAATCAAAGCCCAATGGGTGCAGGAGCGATGACCGACGAACAAGCTTATAGAGAAAAGGTGAGGCAGCTCAGCAAATACATCGAACCGTTAAGGAAGATGATTACCAAAATGGGAAATGAAGATGTCGAAAAAATGAGCAAAATGAAGAAGCTTTTAGAAATCTTGTCTAATCCGCAGCAAAGGATGCCATTGGATACGTTGATAAAATGTGAGATAGTTCTAGAAAAAATGGATTTCAAAAGGGATAGCAGTGTTCCCGCAGCATCTACGACCCATTTACCTTTTAAAGAACCCCACGTATTTCATGCTCTTTTAGATGCTGTTAGCAACAATTTGCAAAGTACTGTTATCAATCATACTTTGCATAGAACATTTGGACCAACACTGGAAGCATTGTTTGGGCCAGAAATCAAACTTGTACCCCCATTAAAGAATCAAAAACAAGATGAGCCAACAAGCGATATACCTGACGTACTTCAAGGAGAAATCGCACGATTAGATCAACGATTCAAAGTTTCTTTGGATCCAAATCAGCAACCAGGTTCCAAGTCGATTCAATTGATTTGTTGGTTGGACGACAGGCTTCTACCTTGCGTTCCTCCAATTTCACTAACCGTTCCAGAAGACTATCCGAAAACTTCCCCGACGTGTCACATGGCCTCTCACGAATACAACGCCACGCCAGTTTCTCTACCAACGTCGAATTGTACGTTTGTATTATTTCAAAATGACTGGAAGAGGCAAAGGTGGCAAGGGTTTAGGAAAAGGAGGCGCAAAACGTCATCGTAAAGTGCTGCGTGATAATATCCAAGGTATAATAAAACCAGCCATAAGACGTTTAGCAAGACGTGGTGGTGTTAAACGTATTTCAGGATTGATATACGAGGAAACTAGAGGTGTGCTTAAAGTATTCATTGAAAATGTTATAAGAGATGCCGTCACATACACTGAACATGCCAAGAGAAAAACAGTCACAGCTATGGATGTTGTTTATGCATTGAAGAGACAAGGACGTACTTTGTATGGATTTGGCGGTTAATTAATACGTTGGTGTACAAACAAAAAAAAAAATATTATTTTCTAAGCTTGAAATAATTTTTTTGTTGTACCAACTTATTAAATAATCTGAGGTTACGAATCATGCTTATACATTATTTATTGTCCTAAATAATTTCATTGTTATTGACCTCTTCTTTAAAAAGAGTATTTTGCTATTCAGTTGTTATAAAAACTCGACACTCCAAATTGCACAATCTTCCCTCACTCTCAAATTACAGCACTGCCGTCAATGTGTCTAAATAGGGATGAAGCGTTACCTCGGAAGGTATCAATATCTTCTTGTGCAGAATCCTCATTAACCATAATTGGTGGTTTACAGCTAGAGCGGTAATTCGGGCTGTTGACAGTTTGAGAATAATCCTCTTTGTCTTACCCAAAACAGCTGATAATCTTTAAACAGATTTTCGTGAGTCAGAACGCAAAACACTTCTCTTTTTGCTGATAGATTTTAAAATATTAACTCAGAAAAATTTTTAATGCTCTTCATGTTTGTTACTTTTGCTACGATAAACAGGAAACTTGATTTTCTACATTCAAAAAAATTACCCTCTCTTAAGAAATTATATTAAACTGGGAATAAAAAATTATAATGTATCATCCTCAATTTTTTGTTCTCTAATGTGGTTTTTATTTTTAGAATCTTCACGGTAAGCACAAAGATAAGGAACGTCACAAACCCCAGGAAGAAGTTACTGAAGCTGAACCGTCAAGAACACCAGAAGATTCAGTATGTAGCAACGAAGGTCCTAGTGCAATATACGCTGATCTACCATCAGCTTCAACTAGTGAACTCAAATAAAAATGATAAGTTAAAATAATTTGGATTCACAGAAGCTTCATTAGAACTGATAAGCACAAAATTCGTTTGAGATATTGGTATTGAGCTCTCACTCTATCATCGCTACTTATGTATTGATACAGTAAACTGAAATAGTTTTGACTGCAGGGTATATCAAAATTCCCTAAATTCAGATTATTTATGGGAAATTAGAGAATTATATAACTTTGTATGTTTCCAAAATATGACACCAACGATTTGAAAAATGCGGTGCAACAATTTACCTGCATTTGCACAGAACCTCTACATTTTTTCGATTCTTAGAGCATATACTTCTGGAGTTAGCCTGCAATAAACAAATATAGTTCCAAGAGTAAATAGAGAGGGCAATAAAGAGAACAATTGAGTGACATAGCCCCTTGTCCTCTCTATTGCTCGTTCTTTCTAGCCTTGGCAGCATATTTCTTCATTGCAGAGTACGCCGGAAGTACACGTTCTATGGTTGGAACAGATAAAAGCAAAGTAACTGATTCTGTATACGCTATTAGTATCAATATGTCGCCCATTGTTATAAATTATTTATTTATTCCGTATATAGTTACTCGAAGTGATGCATTTTTTTGTACATTCCACATAATGACTAACCCTATACTATGTTATACTGTGAAGTCTGAGATTTTTATCTAGTTTGGTTACGTAAAGTACACAATAATAGTTTGGTACCAACTTGATGCATAACATGGACGACTTAGCGCATGTCTACTGGCAAGAATTTGCAATGTACATGGGATGATTTGGTTACTTGTACAAATCAAAATATACACAGTGTTCAAAAAGTCCCAGTACGGTTAATTTTCTCGCAGCAAGACAATATCGATAAAAAACTTTTAGAAGTTTTCCCTGGCCACAAAATGTTCATAATGGATTTGACCTTGACCATGCACTTCAAGATCAAATCAAGGTTAAGTTGATTTTTTCAAATGGGAATACCCATTTTTGATACGGGAAATGAAGAGAGAGAGGGAAAATTTATTATGTCCTTGACCATTTTTTTTCTATTTGACGATCCGCAGAGGTCAAATTGAAGTCATACTATACCATTATGGGTCCAGGAAAGAGATTTTTTGAGAGGGGCATTTGTCTTTTTATCATGGCTACGAAATGGTCATAATGAATTTGGTAAAATTATATAACTGTCAAAAAATTGTTTTCTTAGGCCCATAATGTCCGTTGTGCGAAGCCAAAGTACGACATAAATATGACTTCAGGTCAATGGAAAAAAATGGTCAAGGACTTATCTGAACGTTAAATCCATTATGATCATTTTGTGACCAGGAAAAAATTCTGAAAGATTTGTTTTGACCATATTTTTGTAAAGAGTCCTTCTGCCGAGATAATCAGCCGTAGTCAGACTTTTTGAACACCATGTATAATAAAATATAGTTAAAAACACGCTTTAATAGTAAACCGACCTAAGAGTAAAAAATAATGTTTAATTATGAAGAGTTTATATTACAGCAATAGAAAGTCCAGCAATCAATTATGATTAACCAATTTGGAATAAGATTAACATAAACATTTGATCACGAAGTGAATTTCGACATCCAGCAGTTTCAGGAAAATCACACGAAAAAATTCTTAGGTTTAGTAAAACCTGTCAAAAAAACTACGGTACTAACTTTTCGAGATTTTTGAATCCATTGAACGCAAGACAATATATTGTTTCTAGTCGGGAACCTTCATCAGTTGCGCTCCTCTCAACTGATTCAATTCTCGAATAATTATTTACCTATAAATTATAGAAGTTATAACTGAATTTAATATTTTATGGCCAAATGAATTTCAACATTCAGGAGTTTCAGGAAAATGTAGCCCACATTTTTATCATCTAAATTTCGTGTAGCATCAGTAAGTTGATCGTGTGGCTTTATTGTAAGATACTGAGATGTCAATTCTGCAACTCTCAAGGTTGATAAAAAATTTGATGTCCTTGAACAGGGGATAATTGCATTAAATCACCGACTATTTTTTAACCATTTTTTTCAAATTGTTTAACTTACAGTTTTTTAATTTACAGTTTCCTATAGATTTCAAATGTCTCAAAGCAGTTTTTACCTTTTTTATTGATTCAAAATTATTTTCTCATTATTTTTATCTCGAAATTTTTTCAAATGACACTTTTGTCTGAATAATTCGAAAATTAACCTATCTATATATTTTCTTTTTATTCTGTTTATTCCATAGAAAATATTAAAATAAAGTGATGTTTGTATTGTCATTAACCCGTGTGCAAAATTTCAACTTAATCACACTTCTTTAACTTGTTGAAAATTACATTGAAAGTTTCCGTTACATACTTACATTCACACATACATACAGGTCAAGCTAAAAGCCTGTTAATAAAAAATCAGATTATTTTAAATTAAAAAAAACACATTGAACTAAATTAAATATTATTGAAAAATAATTGTAGTATCAGGATCTACAACCAAACTGATACACCTACAGTTGACAGGTAATTCAGTATTATTTCAGTTTCGAAAATGTACCGACTTAGCTGTCAAACTGGAAAAGTACAAATCTGAAACACGCACTTTGAGTAGTTCATGAACTGTACACCAGATGATTTCATAACAGTTCACTCTAACAAGTTGCTACAAACCTAATAATCACATGAACATGAAAATTAAAAAATCTCGGACTTAAAATGTATGAACTATCATAAATATTCTGTACATGATCTATATTTAAAGGATACTGTTTTTTAACAAGCTAGCATTTTTTTCAGTAATAAATAACAAATATGAAAAATATATTCCAAACAACTGTGAACCTTACCCAAACAAAAAACATTCAATAAGACATAACCTGGTAAATTAGTCACTATAATAAATTTTTACAATTTTCATGTTGCATCCATGTTTTCCTTACAATTTAATTTGCCTTTTTGTAAAAAGTAACTGCTAATTGTATGAGATTTAAGTAAATATCTTCCCTACTTTCCCCCCTTTGAAAAATATACCAAACAATTAATATTCACAGTATTGTTTTCTTGAAAGTTATCTGCCAAATTATATTTGCCAAAATGTACCGCAAAATAATGCAACAAAGTTCTAAAAACTGAAATCATTCCTCTCTAGAACATTTTTATACTATTTTTTATTTTATACCATATAACTATGAATGCCAGTATCATATCTGTCATTTTAAATCATCGGTAAAATTATCTTCAATTGCCTAAAGCCGCGTCATCACTGAGTCGACGTTCGATTCTAGATGTTCAGATACCCGATCCTTGAAACCATTCGACGGCTCTACCACTCGACTTGGGACGTATGTCGTATGAAATCTGACATAAATGCAGTTTAATATGTGGGTTAAACTTCATTTACCTCAACTTTTCATGCGACTTACGTCAAAAGTCGTATACTAGAGCTGTCGAATGTTTCGAGAATCGGGCCCCAGGAGCTTGGAGAACTGAAGATCGAACCAACCTGTTTCTACCAATTTACCCAGAAAAAGTTCACTGGATGCTTAACATGTGAGAAACGTGTTAAAAGACTATTTTATGACATCGGCAGGAGAAGTCCTTGGCAATAGAATAAGTGTTAAAAAATTGTATATTAATTATATTATATATTAATTATATTTATACAAATATGTATCTAGCCTTATTTTTGTCTTGCAAGAATACTAAACTTTTGGAAGCAAACCTGTTATCTATGTATCTATCCTCCGTGCCAGTGCACTCGTTATTGCTATCCCTAATTTTTTTCAATTCTCGTGTTAACTAACTGAATATTTTTAATTTTTTGTTCCGCTACTTGCTTTGTGGTCTCTTGGAGGGGCCGACGAAACCCCAAGGCGGTGAATCCATGCGCGGACGTAAACGTCGTCCAACTGGAATCTAATTATTGCCATAACATCTAGGTCTTCTGTAAATTAGCAAGTGGTCTCTTAGGTAGGCCGACGAATACCCCAAGTCAGGATCCCAGTGGGGACGTAAAAGATGTCCATCTGGAGCCCTAGGTTTTTATAACATCTAAGTCTTCACAGACTAGTTCCTATTGGAGGGGCCGACGAATACCCTAAGGTGGTGAAACCAAGCGTCGGTTTGACCTCTTCAGGTCAGGTTCAAGGTCAAGCCAAGCTCAAATCCACAAAATCTAATCAAAAAATCTGAATAAAATTCATACACATGTTTTTTGGGTCGCTAAATTCGAATCTGGAACTTGACCTGATGAGGTCAAACCGACCTTAGATTCGAACTAAGCCACCCCAAAAACATTTATACGATTTTTTTCAGATTTTTTGATTAGATTTTGGGGATTTGACCTTGGTTTTACCTTGAACCTGACCTGATGAGGTCAAACCGACCCCGGATTCAGATTCAGCGACCCCAAAAACATAAGCTTACATAGGTCCGGTCCGGTGAACAAGACTTTTTTTTGTGGGGCTGTGTAATCTTCAAACATGGAATATGCGATGTCAATCCAGCCTACAAACCTATTCTGTAGCTATCCAAGATATGCCATATCTTATTGAATTATAACCGGAAACAAACCGATTAACATTTGTAACTCGAATAACTTTCGAACATCCGATATTCGATCTCAATAAGGGCTTTACACCGATTTTGTGGCCCTACAACACATGCCTTACGTGGTTATATATTCGAGTGTAACTAAAACAGATTGTAAATTTTTAATTAAAATATTATTCTGGCATCCAATATTCGCTGTCAATAAGGGCTATATACCCATTCTGTGATCATACAATAAATGCCTTATGTCGAATATATTCGAATATAACTGAAACAGATTGCCAATTTTAATTCGAATATAATTCGGACATCTAATATTCGATGTCAATACGGCCTTTGCATCCATTTTGTGACCATACAACATTATGTCTTATGTACGAGGGTGAATCAAATATGAACCGGACTTTTGTTTTAAAAATTTTATTGGTACGATCAATACAAATTCTAATACATATTATTTTTCTACATAGTCTCCTCTCTTATGTATACATTTTTCCCACCGAATCGGAAGTTTTTTAATACCTTTCTCAAAGAATGAAACTGGTCGTGTCGATAACCAATTGCGCACAAACGTTTCTACACCTTCGTTGTCCTCAAAGTGGTGGCCTCCCAGTTCTTCTTTAAGTGGCCCAAACATGTGGTAGTCACATGGCGACAAATCAGGACTGTAAGGCGGGTGTTCAAGGGTTTCCCAAAGCATTTTGTTCAATTTTCCTTGAGTCAATGCAGCTGTATGTGGCCGAGCGTTGTCATGCAACAGAATCACACTTCGGATAGACATATCCCGCCTCTTTTGCCGATAGGCAAGTTTCACTTGTTGGAGTAGTTCGCAGTAATACTCAGCATTAATTGTACGGCGTTCGTGCAGAAAATCGATCAGCAGTACGCCTTCAATCAGCTCACGAATTGCGTAGATATTCGCCTCATTGATGCTTGTCGTGGGACGGCGTGCATGAGGGTAATTTTCCACTGTCTCTCGGCCATCTCAAAAAACTTTTTGTGCCAGTCGTACACTTGGGTCCTTGAAAGTGTTTCATTGCCGAACTGTGACTTCAGACGGTCTAACGCCCTCCCGCGCCAAAAAGTTGATAACAACACGTTGCGCAACAGACGTCTGCACCTCTTGCTCTGACATGATGCTACTAACAGCACATCGACTACGCCTCGCCAAACCGACGAACTCCCCTCTACTTAACATCCCTACCTAACATATATCGAGACGTCACGCCACTCGAATTACCTACAGGGCGAGAAACAGAAAAGTCCGGTTCATATTTGATTCACCCTCGGTACCTAAAAACGACTAATATTTGAATGATTTGTAAATATTCGGATCACTAACGTTCATATAGGTCTTGTCTACTCTAGCGAGCGCCATTACCGCCCGACGAATATTATTATTTACAGTCCCATTCTTATTCTGCAAATTTTGTTTGCCTTTGTATGCAAGGTGACTACTATACACTTAGAGCCCTTGATATGGAATATTTCTCACTACAAGGTGACTTGAACACACCAGAAACCCCATCCCGCTGGCGGTCTTTTACAGATTGAACTACCCTATAAAACAAGTTTTCAAAAAATTCCTATAAGCTTTGAGTTGCTTTATAAATTCACTATAGGTGGCTGTACGGTAATAAATATTGTCTGCTGTTTCCAACTTGCCTCAACCAGTTAGCAGTTACTCATTACGATTGCTTCTTATGTGCTTCTTCGGTACAACTTTTACTAATTACTTCATCATATACGCTTAGACGAAAGTAGACGCTTGTGTCGAATTATTACATTGCAAACCATTCCTTTTTGTTTGTATAAATTTTAGAGTAAAATGGAAAGGGACCAAATTAGTCCTACATTAAAACAATATGTGAGAGTTACAAAATAAATATGTCAAAATTCCAGAAAGTAGAAAGGCTGCACATTTCTCTACCATAATCAACAAAAGATCTTGAACTGAAGCTTTCTTAACGTTCTATTTTTGGAAATTCAATAGTTCTACAACAAAGAATCAAACTATAATCAAACTAGATGTTCAGTTGTTTCTAATTTCTTGTTTTTTGATGTAATGGTTAAAACATAGACACTAATACCTAACCTAATAAGACATTGTATTATATGAATATAGACTTGTGTTTGTACATATGACGTTAGGACAGTACCTATTGTTGTAATTTTTATTTGAAAATAAACAGTTATCCATTTATCGATGGACAACAATTTTTCTCTTGTTTTGTGTATTCCTCAAATGAAATGTTAGAAAAAGCAACTGATTTCTAAAAGTGCGAAGAACGCATGAAATGCTTTTAGATGATCCTCAGAGGATCAGGGGGCCGATTCTTGAAACCATGCTATTCGATGAAAATGGTCGTATACGGCCTTGCAGTCGTATACGAGGTTTTTTCTATTTCAGGCCAAATTAGTATTCTCGAATTGGTAAAGGGGACAATAGAGTCTTTGGACATATAAAAATTAAAATATAGGGAATTTCCAGAACTTCTTCAATATCTTCCATGTTAGGTAGACATTTTAAAATTTATACACTAGTAAAGTATCTTTGACAATAGACATTTGCGCCATCTCGTGTTTTATTTGTGGAACGCTGGTTCTGTCAAAGACGTAATTTATGTTTGCTGTTTTATAGATTAAAATTTAGTTATCCCATAAAATGGAAAGAAAAACATCAAACCGAAAGTGCGGTGTAGTTGATTGTGAAAATACATAAAAAAACCCAAAATTACAATTATACCACTTTCATGGATTTCCATAGCAATTAGAGATGAAGAAAAAATGAATTCTAGCAGTTCGACATCATGGGTAAATAAATTTGATTTCCACGTTGTTAGTCATTATTTTATGTATAAAATTAATCATAACTGTTGTTCTATTAACAAAACTGAGATTTTTTAATTACAGCAGTGGGGGAATCCATTTCAACCAGAAACAAATTCAATGATTTGCAGTGGTCAAATCATTTGGGAAAAAAGTAAACAATGCACATAACAAAAGTTACAATCCAACTATATTTCCTGCAATATGTATATGAAAAAAGCAAAATCTTCATGCTGGTTTGTGGGCTGAAAGATTACGAGTACCTACGACAAGAAAAAATTGCATCTTCAGGAATCGATGAAGCTCCAATTGAGATTAACAATAATAAGTAAATTTATATAAGAAAAAAACAAATTAACTTTATTCATTATATATAATTTATTTCACTGACGAAGTTTTAATGGACCAGGATAAAAATTTTGAAGTTGGAACAAGGATAATAAAACAACAACAGATGCAAATATACATGTTAATTCACAAAGAAATGAATATTGATTATATATTATTTATAACTTTTGTAATAACTAATAATAAAGAAGCGCACATAAAAAAATAAAAATAATGAGAATAAAAAGTGTATAAATAAGAGTATAAATATTGATTTATTACAGGAAAGATCGTTGAATAGTAAACTTTATGTATCCACATTGTTTGATTTCTCTACTTCATCGAAATGAGCACTTCAGATCCTTGAATATGTTCCTGGTTTTAATCTATAACACAGCAAAAATAAGTTATGGCCTTGACAGAACCAGCGTTCCACAAATAAAACAGGAGATGACGCAAATGCCTATTGTCAAAGATACTTTACTAGCCTATAGCGCAAATAAAATTAATTTAGTCGGCCCAACACAACAATACAAAACAATACTAACCGACAAATTTGATCAATATAAATGTCAAAATTTCGTATATCTTTGACCGTTAGAATCTCTTGTCGTACAAACTAAACGTCATTTATGTCAAAATTCATTCGGTGGACTTCATCTTTAAAGTGGTAGAGAGGTCGAATGGTGGGTAGCCGCAAGTATATAAATACTTCAACAATTAAATATGTATATTGGGATGACTTATTTGGACCTTCGACTTAATGCAGTTAATTTTTCACTTAAACTAATCAGTTCTTGAATGTTTTTCACTTTCACTACCTTTTAATATGATAACTTAAAATTTCTAATCAATTGACCTTAGAGTTCTCTTAATACTATGCACTAAAAACAATTTCGATAAATCTTCATACAAAAACATTTACAAAGAAGAATCAATCAAAGCTAGGCAGGAGAAGTAGAGAAAAACTGAGAAAAAGGCACTGTGGACCAAAGAATGAATGCCAGAAATAAAAATGTGGTTAAATAAAGAGACAACACCGATTACCATATTACTAAATATCTAAAGCAAGATCAATGAAATATGTAATTGGATCATGCAAATAATGAAAGCAAAGGAGACACAGGAAACAGAAACTCCAGTTAGAGCATAAAGCTAGAGATAGCAGTTCCAGCCAACCTTGAAGTGAGCTATGGATTTCTATATACAGGAAAACACTAACCACTATTTTTAGATCTGCAATTAAATTCCTGAAATCTTCTGTTTTTAAAACGTTTTGTTTGTCTTTGTCGTAATATCTGAACATATATATTTGCATCTAACCTCAGCTGCAGCTCCACCATGGGAAGTATTGGGATCAGCAGCTGCTAAAAAGTACAAGAACTCTCGATAAGATAAACCATTCCTATTGGTCAAATCTGCTGACCAGAATAGTGGCATGGCTTGTTCTTTGGGCCATTCCAAGTCCGAAACTATTTTCATGAAATTCCTTAAGTTCATATACGCAGCAGGAAAACAGAGAAAAATGAATTCTTTCAACAGTGATTCCTGAGCTAATTTGTCAATTTTTGATGCATCATCTAACTGACTCTATAAGCTTCCTTTTCCGGAGACGAAAACATGTTCGGTTATTTCGGTAAAGTTTTTCAAATTTACATATTCTTCGGGTAGAATGTAATTTAGGGTCGATCCATTTCTTAAAAGAAAGAACATCTCAACAATTTCGGGGCTTTTCAAACTGTTGGTCGTAAGTAATTTGAGCAGATCTATCTCAGCAACCCAACGTAACTTTCCCCTATATTTTACTATCGTAGTTTTAGATTTATTCTTCACGCTAGTGAAACATTGCTCAGCACTCAAAATTACATCAAAAACAATACTTCGCACGTGCAGGTTTAACCAGTCTTTCAGTCTTCAATTTTCTGAAGGTTGTTAGCGATTTTCTGAAGATTGACGAGAGATGGAGCGGTTTTGATAGCAAAAACATATTCAGCATATGAAAATACATCGGAACCTATACATCACTTGTGCAGATTCGATTCGAAATAACGAGCCCGCCTCACGTAAGTCTGCCGATACATTCGGCGTACACTGACTCTAGGAATTTTAGCATTATTATCGATTTTGAATCCCATCCAACGTGAAAGAAGCGCATAAATAATATTTTATTTCAAGCACTCCAATAAGTTTTTGAAAATATTGCAAAAGCGTTTGAAAATTATCTCTTAATTCTGGAGAAACCAGTTTTGCTTATATATTTTTTTATTAGTTTAGCAAATAATTCATAGGCACCTGTACTGAACACGATGTGCAAGAGAAGTGCCTAATTAACTAAACAAATTAAATTGTTCTACAGGTATGTTAATTAAAATTAAGTTATCAGACCTGATTTGCATAGTTAAAAAATTAGTTAGCCGAAACGGTACCTTAACAAAAAACGCTTACCGTACCCATGCATACAGAAACTGTTCTTGTGTAGCTACAGACTGATTCGTTTCGAAAAACTGTATCCTTATTTATTCAGTTATTCACATTATTAGCTTGGAATACCAGTCAATTTGAATACATCATGTCATTTCCTTTGAAAATAAATGGCTAACACGGAACATATGGCGAGATCATGGCGATTCCACGGGTTTCAGACATCTGTTTTGTAATAAAAATGATATATGCTGCCGTCGCTGGCATATAATAATAAGAAATAAATACTTGTAGATATTTTAAGAGTCACTCGCACATATGAGGGATCAGCATAAATTGGATTATAATTTGAAATGTTGGGAACATGATATAAGCTGACGTGAATACGACCAGAAGTTGTGGTTACATAATTAACAACTCTACTCGGATTATTATATAGTACCTAGACTACCGAGCCTCTCTCGTAATTTCGATAGTTCACCAAGTTTACTATTAAAACATATTTTTTCTGAGAAAATTACTATTTAAAACAACTTCTCATATACCTAACGAATAATTTAATGTCTACGATTATTATCTTATCTATCTAATACTATAATAGATCAAGGTTTATTTGAATTTATATATGTATATATGTAATTGTGTTTTGGAAAACGGGTCTAACGATTTTGATGAAATTTTCCCATTTGGAAGTTTCGATAGATAGAAATCATTGGTGTGGGTCTTTGGGAAAAATCAGAAATTTAAATGCTAAAAATGTTACTTCAAAGGGGCAATTGTTATTGCAAAGGTCGATACGATCTCCTGTAACTAAAGGTAACGCCAGCCGAGCCGCACTATACCCCGATCACTTTGCTGCAGTGTGTTACATCCTAATATCCTGTCTCCCTCATTATAACGCGTCCCATTAAGGGAGGATCAAATTTAATAAGTAATGGGAAAATTGTGTCCTACGCAATACGGTACCTTTTGTGTAATACATTAGATAGCCTAGTATCGACATCGCCTCGTAATAATTCAGTTTGAAGTTTCAAATAAATGACACGAACCTAACCGAAATAAAGAATGAAACGTTGGTTAGAAAAGAGATTTTTTTGTCTGAAAATCAAAATAATAACACAGAAAAATGGTTAATCTGGGAGGCAGAAGATACTTTAACGGAGTTTCAGAAGTAACTGAAAAGTAAATAAACCGAAAAAGTCATCTTATTAGCACACATTGTTTTAGGTCATACATATATTGAAGTAATGAAAACATAAAGGATAAGCTTGCATCTATGGGAAGTCTTTTTTTTATTATAGCCAAATCAATACAGGAAAGAAAATCCAACGGTAAAACATATTTACAATTTTGCTGATATAACTGATAGGGAATAGGTATAATTTCAGATGTATAATGTAAAACAATAAAAAATTTATTTTATCCAACTACATATGAAAAATGTCATTTTTCAGTAGCATCTTTTTAACTTAAGTACAAGGAAATGCTTTTCCCAAGGAAATTACATTATATACTAGGGTTAATCAAATATAAACGGCAATTTTGTTATTCTGCTTTGAATGGAGTTGGAGGTAGATGATGTTGTGTGAAGTAGATGTTTAGTTTATGAGCAGTGGGGAAAAGAGCCGCTTTCGCGCGATGCTTAACTGTCGTCACAATCTATTGTATGATGTGTAGTCAATTAAGAATACAGAAAGGCCGAGCAAGAGGTATATTTGTCTGTTGAGCAATAGATTTACATACAGTATTTAACCACAAATTTTAAGAAGGTTTGAAGACACAGTTTGGGATAGTACATTTTTTTTACGGAAACCATAGTTGGCTATGACCACAAAAAATCGGACATTTTTAGAGCTTTTCAACGATATAATACTCGATATAGTTATTCATATAAATAAGGGAGTTATGGATGCCTTTCTCTCTTATTTTTACTTTTACGTAGTTTAATATGAAATAGATTGATTTATTAATAACTATTCCTAAAAATATTGAACGATATTTTTTATTAGGGTGTATCAGATATAAACGAAAAAACTAAATAGGTAGGTACTTACTAAGAACTTAAGAAATTAGAGTACATAATAATGGTTACAATTTATGTTCGAAAAGTCCACCATTGTTATTTAGACAAAAATTGCATTTTTTTAAGGTTGATATTACCGCTTTCCTCACAGACCGACTATCAATTTTTAATTGCTTGTAATACCGCCTCCGTTAGGTCACCAACTGTCTCATCTTTCTTTTGAATACTTTGTTTTTTAGCTCACCCCATAAATATAAGTCTATAACTTCCAAATCGGGACACCAGGGCGGCCATTCGCGTGGGCCATTTCTTCCTATCCAAGAGTTTGGAGAGATTTATCTAAGTGTTGTCTTAGTAATAACGAGTATATGAGCAGGTGCTCCATCATGTTGAAATCACTCAATTTCGAGTTCTCAAATTATGCGACATGTCTTGAAAAGTGCAGAAAGCAAGTAGCGCTCTCTAGTAAGTGATTCGTCATAGATAAAGGCCCCAGAATAGTAGACCCTATCATACCACACCAAACAAACATAAAACCAAATTTTATCTGGGGTCGTCTTTGTTCTACATGGAAAGGGTTTTCTTTAGCCCAGATATGCTCATTGTGTCTATTGAACATACCGCAGTTAGTAAATGTATGTTTCATCTGACCATAACACCTTTAACGGAAACTGTGGATTGTCAAGGGACATGTCTCTAAACCATGTACAAAACAAAATACGTCGATGTTCGTCACCAGCATGCAAAGTTTGAGAAACTGAAAGTTTGTACGGGTGGAACTTGTGCGCTTTCAGTACCTTAACTACAGTTCGATGAGATGTGCCAGCTTCTGCTGCAATCTCACGAGTTGATATAGATGGATTATGATTTTCCATAGCCAAAACATTTATTTGTGCTGCTTCGATAATTTGATTACGTTCCTTTGGTGGTTTAGTAAAAGATACATACATAATGATATAACATTACACCATATTCAGTTTTCCTTCGTTAGAATATTCCATTTTATCACGAAAACTTGTCAATATCGACTGTCAGTTCAGCATTACTAATGGAATTACTCTTAAATGAGGAAACGTGAAAGTGAAAATAAAAGAGAAAAACATCCATAACCTGGTTATGTTTATAACTATATCGAGTATTATATCGTTGAAAAGCTTTAAAAATGTCCGATTTTTTGATGTCATAGCCAACTATGGTTTCCATTCAAAAAAAGATAAGTTTGTCTCATATCTCGAAAACGAGAGATGTCACGCAAACGAGGACATGACAATCATATTCGGGACACAATTTCCTTAATTTTGATATCTACACTTTTTATAAAATCAAAAACAAAGGATCTGGAGGGATTTGACTAATGGACGAATTTCGTTTTTTCAGAGTATCTAGTAAGCCATGACTTTTTACAAAAACCGAAAGTGTCATTAAATTGGGCCACTAAAACTGCAAATCTTTCCCAATTTAATCTCTATCTCCAGTAGTGATCATCAAAAAAAAACTCACCCTTAAGTACATTTGCATAGGTGTTTTTTTTTTCGAATTTGTTACATTTTCTTGGTATTTATTTCAACGGTGCTTTTAACACACGTTTCTAATAATTGTTTTAAGTTTAGTGAAAGATCCATTACTAGTCTACCATCGCTTAACTTCATAGCGGTAAATAAAACAACAGAAGAAAATAAAATGATACGTTAATTGTGTATAAAGAATTTGATCGGTTGTTAGGGCTTGTACAACATTGATTGAACAAACGCCTATAATGAATCGCGTACGGACACATTTCCTACAAGCATCACCAGAGGATTCATCCAATACAATTGAAATCACGACGAGGATATAATGACAGCAGTAACAGTTTTTATGGCTCCCAGACGGCACGCCGCAATGGGATTACTTAATAACAACAATCGCCTGCTGAGAACTGTCTTGAACAGCTCGAAGACGAAAAACGCTATGCTATTACACTGCCTTTTATTTATTATACCTGAGGAACTAAACTTACAAGAGATCTGAACGGTACTAAGCTGTGCCACTTTTGACGGTTTTGAAAAAACAATCTTCATACATACAATTTAGTAATTACAGGCTTTGATGAATATCCCGATATTTATGCGGATGAATAAACGTTATGTGAAAGGAGTGTGATTGTTTTAACTTGACAGTCGTAATTTACGGGGAACGATTAAATCAGTACATGTTGTTTTGAATTAGATGTTTTTTCACATGCTCATGTTTCTTGGGAAACCTGTAGGTAATTCAATAATGAGCAACGGTCTTACATTTTCGACGGTATTGTTTTCGTAAATTGGTTGACCTTGTAAGTAT
Source organism: Octodonta nipae (assembly GCA_034190945.1). Lineage (NCBI taxonomy): Eukaryota > Metazoa > Arthropoda > Insecta > Coleoptera > Chrysomelidae > Octodonta > Octodonta nipae. The sequence goes on from CM067218.1 coordinate 6,803,734, forward strand.
TGTGGTCTCTTTTTAATGTAATGAGGTTCTGCGTTTTTTTCTTTAACCTCCGGTACTTACGCATGTTGAACATCCATTTAGCCAAATCCAAGATATTGTGTTTATTTAAAATTTATTTCGAAAATTGAAAATCTCTCCACCACTTTATATTTATAGACATTTCCTACTGTAGTGAAACTCCTCAGAATTATTCTGTAGGGAAAACTCCTCAGAAATTACACTATTTTTTTTATGGACATTTCGTTCAACTTTTTTAAATGATATAAATATGTTCATAATTTCAGTCTATAGTTCGCCTAAATCAGATCCTAAAATCCTCATTGAGAAATTACATACTGTATTGGATTTTATTATAAGTGTTCTTTGTCCTACATTGTTATGTGGAGATATGAACATTGACCTAATAGTAGATAACAATATGTCAAGACTTCTCAAAAACACTTTTGAGGAATTTGGTTTATTAATATCGTTAGGGAACCAACACGCGTCACCTGCACAAATTCAACATTGTTGGAGCCTATTTTTACGAATATTGAATATAAAAATGTCACTGTTACAAAAACTATATTGTCGGATCACTCATGGCAAATTTGTGAATTTGATATATTTATAAACAAACAACAAAGAATTGATCACTTTTTTGTCCGAGATTTTAACGATGATAATATTGCCTGTTTTAATCTATTGCTAAAAAACGAAACAGAGTAGATATATGTACAGGGCTCCTGACTTTGATAGTTTAAGTTTTTTGCAACATTTTTCAGTTACAAAAAAATTATCCCTAAGAAATTCAAAATAATTGGTACATTAGTGAACTTAAATCTTTACATGCTATGTGAATTGCATAGTATATACACCAGTTCAGATAATGAGATTTAAAAAAAACGTACAGAAAACTAAAACTATTTTTTAAGCAAAAAGTTAACAAGGCAAAAGCACCTTTCAATAATGACAGAATTCTCGGTGCACAAAACATTAGTAAAGAATCCTGGAGAATTAGAAATGAAATGAAAGGTAAGTCTAAAAATCCTCTCCCTAAGGAAATGTATGATAATTCTGACAACAAATTTATGAATATGGGAGATATATGTAATGCTTTTAATGAACATTTCGTAAACATAGAGGTTTCAGTTCCCAGGTATGAAGAGATTAAACTTTGTGACTTTGCTAAAACGTCATTTTTCTTAACGCCTTCAACACCGGAAGAAATAAATATTTAATTTAAAAAAAACTGTTAAAAAAGCAGCTGGAATAGATGAAATAAATGGTACTGTTTTGAGACCTGTAATGGAAGAAATTTGTGTTCCATTTTCTTATTTAATTAATGAGTCTTTTAAAACAGGAAAATATCCCAAACATTTTAAAAAATCTAAATCTATACCAGTCTACAAAAATAAAGGATTTATAGACATTTCCATACTGTAGTGAAAACTCCTCAGAAATTACACTATTTTTTTTTCTGATGGACATTTCGTTCAACTTTTTTTCTAAGTGTTTTAATGATTGAAAAAACATTTTCCTTCTAATGATTTTGTCTAAGTATTCAGAAGTATTCCGTTATTAATTTTTTATTTAATTCCCAAAAGTACATATAACAAATTACAAATAACCAATTACAAATTATTACACATAATTGTTACAAGTTACATGTTACATACATAAGATGTAAAACCATATATTACAGTTTTAAAATATTGTAATGTCAGGGACTGTTTAAGCATGGCTTGTGTACAGTCACTGCACTACAAAAGATTTGTGCTTAGTAAAAAATATTTAAATAAGTTACTATGCAAATCAGTATTGTTGTAAAAAACAAATGAAAGTAGTACTCATTCATTTCGGATAATTTTTTTAATAGATAACCTATATTTATTTTTATTCTCAATTTGCTTAATACCTAAAGGCAAGAAATTGTAAAATCGAGGTCCAAAGTAGCAACATTTTTTTGTCCAATAGTGTTTTGTGCCTCTGTCAGCTGAAGATTTAAATTATTATTGTTTCTTTTTTGATACTGATAATTTAAATAATTTGGCCAAGTGCGAGTTGGACTCGCATACTAAGGGTTCCGTACCACCTTCAACATTCTAATATTTCAGTTTCATACAAGCAGGGAAATAGTGCATTTTCTTATATTTACACTAATATCTTTTAAAGGAAGCGTTTTAAATTTATAAAAAATTAATATTAGAGTTTTATTTTACTAATACACTTTCAGGTAAGCCTTTTATAATCTACTGTCTGAATATTAGGCTCTGTAGATTGAAAGATAACAAAGTAGGTCAAGTTTTAAATAATAAATTATTAAATCTTTTAGATAAATTATTTAAAAATACAAATAAAATATATTTTTCAAACTTCTAGATTTCTAGATTCTAGGGTTCTAAAGTGGGAATTAAGTCGATGTTTAATATTTTTATTAATATCTATTAAACAAAAAATTTTAATTTCTGACGTATGTCAAGTCTCCAATTCAATATATCACAAAGAGAAAATTGGAGTCTTTATTAGAACGAAAAACAAATTTTGTACAGGTATTGTATATTACTTGGATGTTATATTGGTTTATTTCCTTTTATTATTGATTTTCTATAAAGAAGAGACTCTTAATATATTACCTGGTCCTTGTTTTTTACACAGAGGACTGAATTGGATGTGTATTTGGTGTCGGTCGTGTCATGTCGTGTCGAAACAAATGAAATTTTAAGTTAAGAAGCTTTCGCTTCAAAACAGGAATCGGAAATACGTAACTTTCAAGGTGGTTGTCTAATTAGTTTATTATAAAAATCGAGGTTTTTGGGAGCATTTAGGAGGTGAAACCTGATTTATCTACATGAGAATTGAAAGAAGAAATTAAGCCGAACCAAGTTTACTAATTTACCCTGTAGATTCCACGTTCGTTGTATCGAATCGCACGACACATCAAAACAGAAGTCTATTAACCCAGATCACCAAAGAATTAAAAAATAAACAGTTGCTGTGGGTGTATCTGCTCAACACAAACGTTCATCGGCTTCGTGCTCTTGCTAACATTTTGCAGCATCAATTCCGAAATGTAGGTCTGCGGTTACGGTGCGGATTTTTTCATGTCGTTCTGTCGTATTTGACGAGCAATTAAAAGTTACTAAAATAAATGTTCACGCTCTCATGCATTCGTTATGGGGTCCCCAATGATGTCACATTTCACGCGCGTCAGTTTTTTTGTCGTGTTCAAGATCGCAGACTTATATGGAAGAATCCATCTGAGACATATGCTTGAGCCGTACTAATGAGAAAATGTTCAAAGATACATATTGAAATGTTACTGTCGATTGTTTTATTAAGGCGAAATAAATAATTCATTAATAAGGCTAATAGATCTATTAGATGTCCATAACTGTCAGTCTCGATTTGAAGATAACGAAATTAGTTCAGACTCGAAGCTGAAATATTCAATTTAATACAGTTATTAATAAATTAACCGTATAATTAGTTATTGCTCATCTGACAAATATTTGTTAATTATGGAAGTAAACTAGATCGAACATCTTTATTCAGTAGTTACTTCCTATGCTCAAAAATTATATCTGAAAATTATATTATTATTTTAGCAAATTACCCTAAATCCTCTAAATCTGACATTTTTGAAAATACGTACGTGTACACTCTGGGGGGCAAAGATTTTAGTTATGACGTCATTTTGAAGTACTTACAACGTTGTCTACCTCTTTTTTAATACGTTTTTGTTAGATGAGAACGGAGGTTTTCGCGGCCAGAGTCATGCTGATTCTGCTTTTCCCGGATTTAGACCGCGCCATTTTTTCGAATTAATTTATTTACGAGGGTGAATCAAATATGAACCGGACTTTTCTGTTTCTCGCCCTGTAGGTAATTCGAGTGGCGTGACGTCTCAATATATGTTAGGTAGGGATGTTAAGAAGATGGGAGTTCGTCGGTTTGGCGAGGCGTAGTCGATGCGCTGTTAGTAGCATCATGTCAGAGCAAGAGGTGCATACGTCTGTTGCGCAACGTGTTGTTATCAAATTTTTGGCGCGGGAGGGCGTTAGACCGTCTGAAATTTTGCGTCGACTATCTGCACAGTTCGGTAATCAAACACTTTCAAGGACCCAAGTGTACGACTGGCACAAAAAGTTTTCAGATGGCCGAGAGACAGTGGAAAATGAGCCTCATGCACGCCGTCCCACGACAAGCATCAATGAGGCGAATATCTACGCAATTCGTGAGCTGATTGAAGGTGACCGCCATCTTACAGTATTGGCAATTGCTGAACACGTTGGAATATCATACCGAAAAGTGTGTGCAAGATGGGTTCCTCGCCTTCTAAGGGAAGATCAGAAAGCAAACCATCTTGCCGTATGTGAAAGGCTGTTAGCAAGATATCGAGCAGAGGGGGATGAGTTTTTGAGACATATTGTCACCTGTGATGAGACATGGGTGCATCATTATACCCCGGAGTCCAAACGTGCAAGCATGGAGTGGCGAAAACCTGGAGAGGCAGCACCGCGGAAAGTCAAGACCCGTCTTTCTTGCAACAGTTTTTTGGGATTTGAAAGGCGTACTGCTGATCGATTTTCTGCACGAACGCCATACAATTAATGCTGAGTATTACTGCGAACTACTCCAACAAGTGAAACTTGCCTTTCGGCAAAAGAGGCGGAATATGTCTATCCGAAGTGTTATTCTGTTGCATGACAACGCTCGGCCACATATAGCTGCATTGACTCAAGGAAAATTAAACAAAATGCATTGGGAAACCCTAGAACACCCGCCTTACAGTCCTGATTTGTCGCCATGTGACTACCACATGTTTGGGCCACTTAAAGAAGAACTGGGAGGCCACCACTTTGAGGACAACGACGGTGTAGAAACGTTTGTGCGCAATTGGTTATCGACACGACCAGTTTCATTCTTTGAGAAAGGTATTAAGAAACTTCGGATTCGGTGAAAAAAATGTATACATAAGAGAGGAGACTATGTAGAAAAATAATATGTATTAAAATTTGTATTGATCGTACCAATAAAATTTTTAAAACAAAAGTCCGGTTCATATTTGATTCACCCTCGTATATACCTAAATAAAGTTAAAATTCTTCGAAAGTCAAAACCTCCGCCATCAAACATCCCCTGAACTGAAAGAATCGCCCTTAGCAAGCTCCGGGAAAACCGTGACATTATTATTCTTCCGGCGGATAAAGGCAATGCAATGGTTGTACTAGATTTCCCAGAATATGCCAATAAGGTAATGATTCTTCCATTTATCGGGATCCTTTTCCCAAAATAGAACCTGAAATAACTTTATTGATAAGAGAGTCGAACATTTCCAAAGCAACACAAAAACATGTGATTCCTCGGAGTTGCACCTCTCCACGCCTATATGACCTGCCGAAAATTCATAAAGAACAAGTTCCGTTACGACCGATTGCGAACCTAATCGGCTCTCCAACATACAACATTGCCAAATATTTAGCGGACATTCTCACATGTTTTAAACTCATCCCATTTCGTAACTCTCTGACAAAGATACAAATTGAACCCCAAGACATTTTAGTTAGTTTTGATGTGACATCCCTGTTCACCAAAGTTCCTATCTCAGACTCCCTATCGATTATTAGAGACCTGCTGTCGGAAGACGGACAAACCTTGGATTTACTCATGTTGATCGAAAAATGTCTTACGTCGACGAATTTTCTTTTTCAAAATAAATATTACATGCAAACTTCTGATACCGCCATGGGTTCGCCGCTATCACTGGTAGTGGCAAATATCTTTATGGAAGCCTTTGAAGCAGTGGCTCTGAAGTCTTCAAGCCACAAACCCAAAATTTGGTTGAGATATATTAATGACACTTTTGTCATCTGGCCACATGGACAAGAGGCTCTCCAATTGTTCTTCAACCACATTAATACCCAATATTCAAACATCATCATCCATGCCTTTCCTAGACGTGTTAGTTTCACGGTTGCCAAATGGTCGCCTGGGCCACTCGGTATACAGAAAACCAACACATACCGACAGATATCTGCACGCCCGGTCCCATCATCACCAATCTCAGAAACGGTCAGACGTGAACTCCCTGGTGCATCGAGCTATATCCATTTCCAAACCCAAAAGTTTGAGTAGTTTGGGTTGAGGGTAGCCTACTAAACAACGGCTATAGCAAACGAGAGATTCGCAATTCCATTTCTCGTCACCAAAATCCCCTTCACCTAATAAATCAGTAGCATTTTTGCCATATATCAGCAAGTTCACGGATAGGATTGGGCAGATTCTCCATAAGCACGAGGTGAAAACATTCTACAAGCCACTATCCAAAATCTCACAAATGTTACCCTCTCCAAAGGATAAACAAAATCCTCTTTCATCTAAAGGTGTTTATTCCATTTCATCCTCGTTTGGAGCAGTATACATCGGTGAACCCCTTCGTCCTATCTAACGGTTCAGTAACATTTAATCAAAATACATAAGTACGTTTATTTGATAATGAGGTGGTGCCCCTCCTGCTGAAATCGTATATTATTATAATTGCTGGGTGAAAGAGCTAATCAAGCAGGAAATATTTGGTCTTCCAGTAACTATAGAATTTATAGATAGTGGATGCCATCAAAGTTGTCCTGGATAAAAAAATTACCTATAATGCGATCATCATAAATGCCTCCCCAAACATTCACTTCCTATTATCGAACCAATAGTAATATAAACTGCATCTAAGATTTTCATCTTGACTACCCTAAAGCTAAATCCACGTATATTCTAGCCTATTCTTAAATTATTATTCACTCAGGAAAATTTTTGGTCCTATTAGTTAATTTAATTGCCTTAACACCTACTAGTACACTATACCAATGTTCCTATTTACATTTTTGTCTTATTTTGATTACAATGTTTACCCTATTTTCTCTTTCGGGCCTCTCAGTTTTCTCTCTTGCATTTTGAACTGGTACTTGATATTGAATGTTACCTATTCTTCCTATTCATTATAGCAGAAACTCTTAATCTATAGAAAATGCCAAAGCCCACAATTGCAGGGAATAAATTTCCTCTAAGTTCATTTCACTGTCGATCCCATGAATCACCCTGTATCTGACAGTTTGAATCAAATAACGAATGCAAACTGTTAAGTTCAGTCGTTTGTATCGAGGCGTGGGACTGACGTGATTTGGTCTTCTTTGGACATGTCTGATTAACGTTGAAGCAGTTACTATAAATTCAAGAAGCATTGAACATTTAAATGTGTGAGACACATCAGAATATGTAACAGCACTCGACAGAATATTGATTGAGTATGACATGAGCTTTATTCGATGTTCAATAGCAATTAAATCTGTTACGGTTTGTTAACATCCTGATCGGTTGCTATGAAACTTAATGGTGCACATTCTTTGTTACTGTCTTCTTGTAATATTGGGTAAGGTCAAGGAGATCTGAGGCTGGAACTTTCCCAGAACAACGAAAGAAATATATCAAATCAGGTATTAATTCCAACTGTCACGCATGACTAAATTAAGAAAAGAGAATATAAATCCCAGCTTGTTTTTCGTTCCCGGGATTACGGGATTATTGATGCATAATCAAAAAATCTCAAGACTATGTAATTCCTAATTGGATTTAAGTGAACAAAACTTCAGTAATTTTTTAAAAATTGTTCATAGAGCTTACACATTGCCTCTCTCTGAGAATAATTTAAAAACTAAACTGGAAAATATTAAATTAATAGCCCGTAACAATAGATATGACCAAAAGTTGATTAATAAACTAATCTACCAAAAAGAACAACTAGTTCAACGATTAATGTAGCCCACTGTATCGGCTGTGGACAAGCCATCAAAACACGTCTCCCTTGCATATTTTGGAAACGTGAGCAACAAAATTTTGTCCTAACACAACATTCAAGTCAGTTTTAAATCACAATACAAACTTAATAATCTTTTATTCAATGCCAAAGACAGAACAGTTAACAAATATCGAAATTCTGGACTCTATGAGCTTTCGTTATCGGAATGCAACAGTTTTTACGTTGGTATGACATTTCACTACCCACTACGATGAACATTTCAATCATTTAGATATAACAAAAAAAAATTCAACATTTGCAAATCACTGCTTACAAACAGCTGCCATTCCTTCCCAAAATTAACAGATACAGAAATTATTCATGTACAAAATTTTAAACCGATAACACCATTTTAGAATCAGTTAAAATTTTCAGGAGTATTAACGACCTTTTAACCTCGAATTTATTCTTAAATAACCAGCTAAAGTTGCAAAAACGTGGCCTCTCGAGGTATTCAATAATTCTCTGGTTTTCTCAAAATTTTCAGGGCGTCATACTTTTATCCACCGTTATTTTTTAACTAATGGCAATACAATGCTGTTAAAATTTTAATAAACTTTTTTCAGTTAAATAAATAATACCTTCATCGGTTTTTCCCAATTTTCATGTCATTATAAATATAATCCTTCATTACTTTTATGTTTTTATTTCTATTGTGGTTGTTATTCCCAAAACATAAAAGTTATCAAGAATATGCCACAAACAACGTTTAGAAGACAATTAGAAACCAGCTATGGGGACTGTAGTGACTAAAGTGTTTAGAGATTTAGAAGGTTTATATTTAAGAGTTTGCCCGAACCAAGAATAGCCTGACACACTTGTGCAGATGTCGGAGATGGGGATTATTCCTAAAAGTTTAAGATTTCGTCAACCCCTACATCGGTGGGAGAATTCAGAGAATATTGGAGCGAGCAAGTTTCGCAGCTATTAGAGATAGGATAAATTTTCATCGATATAATAAATTTAAGTTAGAACGTGATATTGGGTATGTACACAACTTCCTTTCTTGTGAATATCAGAGAATGACTTTAATAGAATTAAAAACAGCACTCTTAATAGCTACAATAAAGAATTCATTTCACAAAAATAAATATAAAGCCTTGACAACGAAGTCAGAATAGACTTTGAAACGTTTGGTATTCCTGCAATATACGTAGTTTTATTTCTATTGTGGTGTTTTCCCCAAAAACATAAAAGTTATCAGATATGCCACAAACAACGTTTAGAGAGACATAATCCTTCATTATACATAAGTAATACCTATTGTATGTTTGTGTATAAATTGTAATAATCTGTTATTCTAAAGTAGTTTCTAAATGATTGAGGAGGTAAATGATTATTTTGAATGTTCATCTGGGATTTTCTCTCCTCGCAATGGTTTCTCAAAAATACAGATAAGTTAAGTACTTGAATATCAAGGTGTAGTATCTAAGGGCAGTTTGTGGAAACTGCCCGGAACATTAGTTGCCCTCTTATAGCAAAAACCCTCCCGCAGGATTAACTGTGAGAAAGTAGGTCTACAGATTTGTCAACTAGTATTCCAATATAATATGTTGTGTATTTTGTGTTGTACTTATCTGTTTTTTTTGTGACGTTTCGATTCCTTATCAGGAATCGTTGTCGAACAATGTTTGTTTGATTGTTTTGCACTATATTCGCTTACCTTTTTTTGGTAATGTCAATTGACTGATTAATTGACTTTGAAGTTTCCTTTTTGATGTTCATTTGTCAGAAGTTGTTGCCATGCAACCCGTATCTCTACATAGGGTGTCCCGATTTCTCCATTATTCAACAACATGCAGACACTTTCTTTCTTGATTTTTCTTTTTTTGGTATGTTCTTCTTTAAGTAGTATTTTTGCCTTATTCCAGTTCATTTTGTGTGTACCATTATCCATGAGTACATGATTTGCCCATCTTGATCTGTCTATATGTCTTCTTGAGACATTGTATTGGTGCTCTTTTGTTCTAATTTAGAGAGGTCTTGATGTATCACCGGTATATGTTTTTCCGCAGGCACAAGGTACACTGAAAACACAATTTTTGGAAATTTGAGTACCGTTTTCCGGTTTTGTTTTTGTCAGATTTGATCTTAAAGTATTATTTACTGATGTGCATTGAAACCGACAAGTGGGCGGTAAGGCGTATTTGCTCTTAGCAGTATTCCTATTTGTTCAAATAAAATATAAATAGCGAATAGCCTCTCCACACATCGCCGTTTTTGGACAAATATAGCAAATATACGAATAGGCTTCACCAAGTGAAGTGCCGCGTTTAGACTTATAAGCCCACTTTGTAGTTTCTTGCTACTATATAAGCAGCAGTTGAAAATGTTCGCTCAGGTTTTACATTGGTTGGAGAAATAAACAATAGATATACTCACTGACAAAGAAATCGCAACACCCTGAAGGATTAAATTTAATATTGCTTGGGTAAAACATAGATGCTATAGTAATGAGTAAATAACTGAAATTTGAATAAAAAATATTAAGATTATTTTTTTTAAATTATCAGGTTGGCTAACAAGCGTTTTATTTGAAGGACATCTGGATAGACTATAATGTTTATTGCACTATCTCTAGTTTCTATACCAATTTTTAAAATTCAGTGAGTTTCTCATGATGTACTTAATGTTTTGATAATTTTTTAGTGTACTGTCACAAATGTGTGACGTCGGTCTCTAGGAAAAAATGTTGTTCAATAATTGGTGAATTTCTGCATTTCAGCCGTATGTTTAGTCGAGACTGTTAGAACTTCCATTTTTGTACAAAAAAACCTATTTCTCCATAGGCAAACAGACTCAATTTTTTTAAGGTATTCAGACAAATCTTTCACTGGATTTCCCTTTCTATGTTTACGATGTTTACTCACAATATGAGTTTAATTTTTATACAAATTCTGCCAACTTCACATTGTTGCAGAAGTAGTCCTTTTCCCATATAATTTTCTTTCATAAACAGGAGAAGCATAACAATAACAGAAAATTCATTGACTATAGCCATTTGAGCTATTGAGAGTAGTAAAATTGTGTATTGTAAATTTGTAGTGTCAGCTACCAAATATAGAGACGAGACAATAGATTTAATGTATCAAACTGGGGACCACGAGACACACTGGTGAAAAGACAAATACAAGATGCTTGTGTCACTCATACGTACGTGCCCCTGGCCGCATCTAAAAGTACCCCCGTCACATATATTTGAAGCTTGGTCGCCAACGCGTTAAGTTTGTTAGTACTTTGTATGTCCACCAGGGTATCTAAACACTCCCCAACAAGTCTTGACATTAACTCTATTCCTTCTTGAGGAATACTATCCCAAGCTACCTGTATTTCATGTCATAGAACCTCCAAAGTCCGTGGGGGCTGGGGTAAATTTCCAAGCACCATATCGCAAACTTTTTCTATGGGCAAAAGATCGGGGGATCTGGGCGGCCATGGCAACAACTTCACATGGGTCTCTTCAAAGAAGTCGATTAAGGTAAGGTAGTACATATGTCTCCACTACTTCCTAAAGATAACGTTGCCTCGAACGAAACTAAAAGTGACCTACTTCCATGTGCCGTAGCACCCCATACCGCGAAGCCTATGTACACCTAAGCAGAATCGAGAGTTATCACAAAAGACGACCTGATGTCATTGCATACTCCAATGTTGTCGTTCTCTGCTCAGCGGTCAGAGGTAGCACAGGGGGGGGGGGTCGATACTGCTGCAGTCCAAAAGACCTTATACGGCGGCAAACCGTTCGGACACTTACAAGATGGCCTTGTTCTCCTAATCACTCATCAGCCAAATTTCGAGTTGTCGAAAATCGGTCTCTAAAGGCCATAAGTCTTAGAACGTCGATTTTAAACTATATGCAAAAACTACTACAATATTTACTGACAAAAAAAGTTTAAAGACGCGAGATGTAAGACCAACATCTAGGATTTTCGAGAGCATTAGCACACAGAGGTTCCGAATCTTGGCACCAAATTCCGTGTTTGTGAAAAAAAAACGATTTTTACACCCACTTTTATAAATACTAACAGATAACTTTGCATTCAAAACGCTTGTGAAGTTTCATATGTAAATACTAAACAAGTTATATAGCTTCAATAACAACATCAGTAATGAAAAAACAATGATTTATTATTTCGCGGGTACGGTAAGTGCTTGTTTCAATGTTTTCTTCTTCTTTGTGGCGGCTAGTTCATTCTTTGATTTGCAGTGTTTAGAAAAACGTTTACTTATAGTGGAAAGTTTGGTGCAGTTTTTGTGTTGAAAATAGTAATTCGGGAATTTATTTATTATGTAAGTACTGTATCTAACTGAAATATTGGAATTTTATTATTAATATGTTTCTGAATGAATTAGTGGTAAAAATAGAATAATATGTAAATAACTGACCATTAACTCAAATTCACGAAATTTTCTGCTAAATATTAATATCTGCAAATGTAATTTGTTTCATATGTCATAAATCTTAAGTTGCCGAAACAAATCTAATTCTCAACGAAAGAATTATTTGAAGACGCGAGATGTAAGATCGACACCTAGGATTTTCGAGAGAGTTAGCACACAGAGTTTCCGAATCTGGAGCCGTTCCGTGTAATTGCTGTTCTCCAACTCCTAGGACAGAATGTCACGATGAAATTTTCAGGTTACTTCACCTGTCAGAGATATTGAATACAGCAATTACACGGAACGGCTTCAGATTCGGAACCTCTGTGTGCTAATTCTCTCGAAAATCCTAGATGTCGGTCTTACATCTCGCGTCTTCAAATTTAACGAAATGTATCAAATACATAAAGAAGTGTTCGAGTGGACATTCAATTGTAGGAAGCGCAACTGATAAAGTTTCCCTGACCAGAAACAATATTTGTTATATATAATATATAATGTATATTGAAGAGAGTAAAAAAGTTTACATGAAAATACAATAACCAAATATTACTAAATTTTAATCATTTACTCCTTACTATAGCTCTGTTTTACCAAAACAATATTAAATTTGTGATTTCTTTGTCAGGCACAAGACATCTTTAATTCTGTTTACCATCTCCGATGCATTTTGTACTCCAGGACCAGTGGATTACAGCTTATCAATTTCCATCTGTAATTTCTTTTAGTGACAGTTGGGGTTGGCAGGTTTGTTGCCTTGGCTCATCATGTGTTTGTGATCTGGATCCATCTTCCTATTTGGTGTCATTTCTTTGAGCAATACCCTTTTTTGTTTCCTCACCAAGACCTCTTTCGGATCTGGAAAAAATAGCCATGTCAAAAACATAAAAACTGTTTCCCACAATCTTTTTGTGGATTTTGCAAATAATTTAACACACAAGTTAAATCATCATCCCGTCATGACCTGATACGTTCCTCTAAATATATTTTCATTTTATTAACGATTGCCAAGGTTTTTCTGAACAGTTATTTAATAAGCCGTATCAGCGGTGCATAAATTAGTATGTGGCCGACAGATAGTTCATACTGTCAATTTAATGGTGGTCAGCACATCAAGAATATTATTTACCAAGTGAAAATCACCATCTTCTGATGGATTGAACGATTGAATTCTAGAAGTCCTTGAACGCAAGTTCTCAAAATACAAAATTTTCCCAGCGTGGTCAAAAAACGATTTCATCTGGTTTCACAGCCGAAAAGAAGTGAGAGCTCATTTCCATGTTTAATCCTCACAGGTTTTAATCCTAAACATCTATTGGCACGGCTCGGATGTTTTTTTTCCGTCACGGCAAATGGCATGACGCTCTGATGCCATCGCTCACAAATCGCTTATATGTATGTGTTTCCTCACTACGTTGATTCTACGTATAAGCTGCGTACTATTTGTATCGGACTAATATACAAACATCGCACGTGATAGGTGATACTATAAATGATAATAAAAAACCACACTACTTTTATTTCGAACAAATCGTGAAAAAATGTCAATTTTAACAGTTATGCGAAGTAGCTTGCTGAAAGTTGTCGGGAACATTCTAAGCTCAAACAAGTGGCTAAGTCAAATTACCTACATCTAGTAATAAAAACTTTCTCATATGTTGTCTCGGTGTATATATAGGATGTCTACTTTCCTATATTATAATATAATAATTTTATAAAAATAAATATAATGCCTAAAAGAACAGAGGCAATAATAACAAGCATAAATTATTAGTAACATTCAAACTAATAGTCTAAATGAATTGACATTTTCTGTTTGAAAGCAGTCGGAAAATGTTTTATTTCTGTAATAGCCTCAACATATGGATGATTTGATTCTCACCACATGTTCGATTGGTGTTTATAACCTCGCTAAGATACTATTACGAAGGAATAGCAATAACATATAAAAGTTATGAAGTATTAAAACTGTTTATCCTAATATTATTCCGTTTATGGAATATTTGTTACCCTTGTTATTAAACATTCACTGTCCTAGAAAATACTTCAAATAATAATTAATGTCTAAGGTTGTAGGTACCTTGGGTTAATATAATGATAATTTATAACATTTCTTATTTATTTTCGTCAAATATATTCTATGGTCAAAGCTTATTTATGAAATTTCTGTGGCAGTTAACATCATTAATAAAAAAACTGTTTATAAAAGTCGCATATTTTTTTGTGCCGATATGGGCAAGAAGTTTGAAATAATTAGGGAATTCTCATACTTTATATTTTTTAGTTTTCCAGTTGATCCCAACTTTATTGTAGTTGTTTTCAAAATTGTTTCCTAGATAAGAGAAGAATGGTCGATTTTCTTATATCTTCTTTATTATTGTCTTTGGAACTATATATTTTAAAATTATCGGTATTTATCGTAAAGAGCTCTTTACTCTGATATGTTACATGATGAGCTTCAAAAGTATTTTTTTTTAATTTTCCTTCAGTTTTCAAAATTCTCATTATTAAGGTATAAATAGTTAAAGTAAGTTATAGTCACTGCTTATTATCATTTTGTAGGGAACCTTTGTTGCGCTTACAATAATTCTCGAACACTACCTCATGTATTGATACGTACATCGTTAAATTTGAAAACGCGAGATGTAAAGACCGACATCTAGGATTTTCGAGGAAACTAGCACTTAGAGGCTTCAAATCTGGAGCCGTTCCATGTAATTGTTACCCGTAATTCCTAGGTTTGAATGTCACGATAAAATTGTCAGGTTAACTTCACCTGTCAGAAGTATTGCAGACTCTCTTCGAGGTGTAAAGACCGGATTTTCGGGGAAACTAGCACATACAGGTTCCGAATCTGGAGTCGTTCCATGCAATTGCTGTTACCCGTAATTCCTAGGTTAGAATGTCACGGCTCCAGTTTCGGAACCTCTATGTGCTAGTTTCCCTGAAAATCGTAGATCTCGATCTTTACATCTCGCGTCTTCAAATTTAACAATAATTTTTAATACTTATTTTATGGATTCTTAAAAAGTAAACTATACAATGAACTGTATGGAATAGGACATTTATCTGAATTCATTAGTTTATTATTTTTATAAATCATTATGCTTTCGTAAGAGTCCAGTTCCCTATAATCATTCACTTGTTTAACTAATTTTAAAGAAGATAAATCTACAGAGTGGTTGTGTTCTAAAACATGATGTGCAACACTAGATTTATCCGCTCTTCCGTATTTCAAATGAACAATATGCTCTTTGAAACGGGTACTGATAGATCTGCGTGTCTGTCCATAATACTTTAAATCACAATCATTACATTTGATTTAATAAATACCGGACTTCTCGAAATCAGCAAGTTTATCTTTAGGATTGCCCAACAATTTCTGTAGTGTTGTAGTTGTTCTATACACCGCCTTCATACCAAGTTCCTTAAAAACTTTCTTAAAGCCCCTAGTATAACGACTCTACGGAACCGAGACAAACTTTTGTTCTTGTGACTCATTTCGAAAAGTTGACACTTCTTTCATGCGTAACCGAAGCCGTTTCTTCCTAATCATAGGAAAATACTGGGAGGCATTTATTGCTTCAACTTTGAACCTGTCCATGAACAAGGTGGCAAGGAATGGCGACAAGGGGTTTCCCATTGCAGTTCCTTCCTTCTGCTCATAAAAGCAACCTCCTAACTGAAAACAATTTTGGCTCATACATAATTTTGTGAGGGAAATTAACTCATTAATTTCTTTTTGTGAGGCAGAAATTTTCCTAGGGTATGGATACGGTACGTGGATGACATATTTGCTATATTTAATACTAATGAGTTCAATGTTAATGATTTTGTTATGTATCTTAACAATAGGTTTGCTTCTATTAAATTTACAGGAACAAAAGGGTAATCTACCATTTTTAGATGTATTAGTTTTAAGAAATGATAGTGATAAGTTTGATGAAGTTTGATGTATATAGGAAGGATACTAGCACATATAGATATTTACCTAATACGTCTTTTCACTGTCAACAACATAAAATGGCGGCGATTAATTTACTTGTAGATCGCTTGCTGACATTCCCTCTCAATAAAGAGAGGTTTGAAAATGAAAAGAAAACTATTAGAGAAATAGCTGCATGTAATGGTTATCCAACAGATATTATAGATAAGTTCTTCTTCTTCTTCTTCCAAGGTTGGCCTTGCGGCCGGTAGTGGTCTTGATCTTTTGATCTTATTGACCATAAACAAGTGTTTTTATAATGTAGAAAAAATATAAAAAATCGTTCCAATAAATAAAATTTTCGATCAACACAGTTGTTTACTGTAAACCTGTTTTTTCTTTTAGCTGTTTTTACTTGATTTATATCTTTAAAATATGTGCATCTTTGGAAATATACTTAACACGATTTTAAATGTCAACTTTGAAGTCATACATTCACATATTCCTTGGATTTCTCTTCCTTTCTCCAGTTAAAGATAGATTTCACTTTACTGTTTTTCACTTGTGGAATTGCATAGCTGATAGATCAATTATCGAGAACTTGCACATGTGTCGAATACAAAAATATTGAAAATAAACAATTTCTTGAAATAAAATGTCTGATAATTCTTCCCCATATATAGCTAGTAGGTATGATTAAGTAGATAAATCTAGAAAACTATTTACATAGTCGGGATAGCCTTAGATTCCCGTTTTACACGCACATAACACCAATTATCACTAATCACTCTTAGAGCGTCATTTTCATTATCAAAGCGTCTTTATGGAAAACAAGGGAATTCTATAACCAAAGATGGGTTCACTACTCAGTTGATGGCTTATAATGTGGATATCAGGCGCTGGACCTGCTTAACCTAACCTAGGACGAACACACACGTGCGGCTACCCCGACGGATTAAACGGGAATCCTATAGATAAGTTAATTACGAAAAAACGGCTTCGGTTACGAGTGAAAGAAGTGTCAACTTTTCGAAATGAGTCACAAGAACAAAAGTTTGTCTCGGTTCCGTAGAGTCGTTATATTAGCGGCTTTAAGAAAGTTTTTAAAGAACGTGGTATGAAGGCGGTGTATAGAACAACTACAACACAATCCTAAAGATAAACTTGCTGATTTCGAGAAGTCCGGTATTTATTAAATCAAATGTAATGATTGTGATTTAAAGTATTATGGACAGACACGCAGATCTATCAGTACTGGTTTCAAAGAGCATATTGCTCATTTGAAATACGGAAGAGCGGATAAATCTAGTATTGCACATCATGTTTTAGAACACAACCACTCTGTAGATTTATCTTCTTTAAAATTAGTTAAACAAGTAAATGATTATAGGGAACTGGTCTCTTACGAAAGCATAATGATTTATAAAATAATAAACTAATGAATTCAGATAAAGGTCCTATTCCATACAGTTCATTGCATAGTTTACTTTTTAAGAATCCATAAAATAAGTATTAAAAATGTCATTATTTAATAATGTAGGGTAAAAGTAGGTAGGTAATTAAGGATTATCCTAATTTACATATTTGCATTATATAAAATCTGCCTTATCTTTGAAATCTGTTATTTAGAATTCAGGTACTTAGGATTTACCCTTTATACTAATTACTTAAGTAATAGTTTAGTGGTAGGTATACATTTAATTTGGTTTACTTCTTAAAGATGACAACTTAGAGTTGTTGAAACGGCCTTGAGTGTTTAAAATAAAGGTTTGGTGTTAGGCTGCAAAACTGTGTTTACAAGAAGATGAATTGCTTATGAGCTTTCCGTTATCACCAACCATCACCAACATCTACATGGAATAGTTGAAAAATTAATACACTAAAGGGTTGTGAGAAACAACCAAAACTCTGGCTAAAGTATTTAGACCAAACGTTCTTTATTTGGTAACACACACAGAGAGAGAGAGAGAACTATATGCATTTCTGCAAGGTAGTGGGTGCCAAATATTCCTTGATGTGAAGTACCAAATGACAAGGGCCGGAATCGAAACAACAGTCTACAGGAAGGCTACACATACAGGGTTATATCTACACTATAACTCTAGTAGAGTAGGTGACACTTGGCGAAAAAAACACGTGGTCTCAAAATGCGGGGGCACTTGACGAAAAAAGCACGTGGTCACGCGGGGTCACGAACGGCAAGGTGTCTAACGTGAGGCCGGTAGCTGGTCCGGTACGGGAGTCGCAGGAGGCGGTCAGGAATAGCTGGCGTAGGGAGTCAGGGTGGCGGTGACGCCATTTGTAAGCGGTGGCTATAGTGTACATCGCGGCCGGGTGCAGTCGGGTTGGTCCTTCGGAGATCGGGAACAGTACATCGGGGAATGGCAGGGAATGATCGGTCGGGCGCAATGGCAGGCTTGACCCCGGGAGCGTTGAGATACCGTTGGCTGAGAACGGTAGGGCGCATCGGGGAATTACATATTCGTGTTCGATAATTTTGAGTTTACGTCCTAAAAGCGAAGACTGATAACTCTAACAACGAAAACAACAACAAAACATTAGTTTATGCAGACAAAAATATTTGCAGCACACTAGAGGCCCCCAAACAAGAACCAATGAAACTTAGAGAAATCCTACACTTATAAGGGGCTTTTTCAAATCTGAGACAAAAAACAAAACAAATGTTACTTACCTTGCGGCTACTCCATTCATTTCATCTTTTTCTCACGAACACTTCACTTCACTTTTTTATTCAATTTGTCAAAATGATGTACAAATTCTAAATGAGTAATAGGTACCATGAAATAATAGTTGGCCCCCGAAATTTTCAGGTAAAAGAAAGGTAGAAGGCACTTATTGGGATTATTTCATGATATTGATGAAATTTCGTATACGTTCCTGGAATTTTATTAGTGGATAATGTAAGTGATTTATTTTGTAGAAATGTTAACGCAAGATTGCCAGATGGACGAAAGTTCAAAACCTTTGTCTCGGTTGAAATACTTGGGATTTTTGGCGATTTCAATGGCCTCACGGAATTTTCTGGTGAACTAATACGGAGATTTGGTCACGACAGAGGAGTTGTCGAAGAGGATTGGGTGGCCCGTTTCGTGATGATGTTCAGCTACAGCAGAGTTTGAAAGCAGGCCCGTTTTCAAACAACGTTTGTGCTCACCCAGAAGAGTGTTTATAGATCGACCTGTTTCAGCGATGTATACTGCCCCACAAGACATGGAATGGAACAAACACCTTTAGGTGAAAGAGGATTTTGTTTATCCTTTGGAGAGGGTAACATTTGTGAGATTTTGGATAATGGTTTATAGACTGTTTTCACCTCGTGCTTATAAAGAAGCTTCCCAATCCTATCCGTGACCTTGCTGGTATATGGCAAATATGCTACTGATTTATTAGGTGACAATTCTTTCTTAGGAAGGGGATGTTGGTGACGAGAAATGGAATTGCGAATCTCTTGTTTGCTGTAGCCGTTCTTTAGTAGGCTACCCTCAACCCAAGCTAATTCCCTTCTCAAACTTTTGGGTTCGGAAATGGATATAGCTCGATGCACCAGGGAGTTCACGGCTGACCGTTTCTGAGATGGGTGATGATGGGACCGGGCGTGCAGATATCTGTCGGTATGTGTTGGTTTTCTGTATAGAGAGTTGCCCAGGCGACCATTTGGCAACCGTGAAACCCACACGTCTAGGAAAGGCAGGGATCCATTGGACTCAATTTCCATAGTGAATTTGATGTTTGAATGTTCGGTATTAACGTGTTGAAAGAACAATTGGAAAGCCTCTTGTCCATGTGGCCAGATGACAAAAGTGTCATTAACATATCTCAACCAAATTTTTGGTTTGTGGCTTGAAGACTCCAGAGCCACTGCCTCAAAGTCTTCCATAAAGATATTTCCTACTACCGGTGTTAGCGGCGAACCCATGGGTGTACCTGAAGTAATATTTATTTTGAAAAAGAAAATACGTCGACGTAAGACATTTTTCGATCAACATGAGTAAATCCAAGGTTGTCCATCTTCATTCATTGTCATTTGAGAAATCCCTTTGACGAATGGATATCCGGAAACCATTATTAACAAGGCATTTGAATAACTGGAGGTACCACCTAGGCAGAACGAGGAAACCACGACAGCAACCATATTACAACCATACACTATAGCTTGTCTGAAAAACATAGACGTATTAGACATAGATATGGAATCAAAATGGTTTTCAACGGCAACAACACCTTGAGGAGCATGATAAAAGCCGGATAATCCTGCAGTACCAAAAAACTGAATGTATACCATATCCTGTGAATGTTGCAGCCTCTACATTGGGGAGACTAAGCGACCACCAGACACAAGGGTTAAGGCGCACAGCATAGCTAGTCATAGGGGGGAAGCTAACAAAATCTGGATTAACTAATCACCGATGAACCGAACACCATAACTAACAATTCACAATGAACTACATTGGTTCAAAAGAAAATTCATAGAGGCGGCTTACATAGTCGCTTATAATAAAAAACGACAGAGAGATCCCTTAATATAAAATATTCGCTGATGTAAAATTCACGAATTGTAAGTTCACTTGGTCACCTTTCTTCTTATCACATATTGTCACGATAAGCAATACCTCTTTCTCCCTTACCATTGCTTTTGCCATATTTTATGAATGACCTCTAACCGGAAGACAAACCATACTTCCACAATCAAACTTCATAATTTGAGTGGCATTTCTGCCATACTTGGAAGACTGGTCATTAGATTTCATCATGTTACAAATTTCTCAACCTAGTTACACATCACCGACCACTAAAGTCAGTAATGATAAGAAAGCAAGATCGGCAATCGATAAGGAAACACAACGCGTGATTGTATACAATTATTTCACTAGGTTCAAAAACGCACGCCAATTTTTGTCAGTTGGCATACTTTCAGAATGTTCCTTCTAATACTTCTGTATCAGTGAACCTGCAAAATGCGGGCTTGCCTCTGCAGTCTCTTACGTTGCATTTTTGTATGTACTACTTTGCGGATTCATACCGACCGTTCGTTGCATGCATTCGAGTTTATTTCTGTAAACAAATTATTTATCACTCGCGTTCCGACCGATAAACATTTGGAATGCCTTTAGGAAATCGTTGGAGATGACAAAGTGATCGTTAACAAATTGATGCGCTAACAACTATGACAATAATTAATTTACTAACGTAAACGGTTCGTTCATTCATCAAGAGTCAACGTTTTGTATACTCGTCGCGGTATATTTCCAGCATTACTTGCGTCACGGATGCACTTGTTGCCCAAGTGAGGTTTCTTGAAGATAAATACATTAAAAAAACAACAAAAACCGACTTTAAAAAAATAACTTAAATAAAAAATACTTTTTATGAGTCGGTGCCAAGCTAAAGTGAAAATATTTTGGGAAGTACATTTATAAGTTGTACTTCGCAACTTCCCTGCACAAATTGATCCCTTGTCAATAAAACAAAATTTACCACCCGTTGATTACTGCTTTGATGAAAAATCCTCGGACAAGTTCTAAAGCACATTGCTACAATTTTGTTGTTGAAAGTCATTCTGGTGTTGGCAGGCTGTCTAGATACAAGTCTAGGTACAATATTGAAAATTCTTTAAATCACAATCCAAGAAGTTTTTGGGGGTATATTAATCGCATGAAAAAGTCTTTTAATTTCCGAAATCCAAGTTTTATAAAGATGAAATAGGCAACGGGGCTGAGGAAACTGCAGGTCTTTTTGCTACCTACTTTTCAACGGTTTATAAATTGGATTAGAACATTAATGTGCCTCATTTTCATTATGAAAACTCTGTTAACTTGTCTTCCTTTTGTGTAACTGTAGCAGACATCATTAGCAGAATTAATGAACTTCGGATAAAGTCTCGTGTGGCCCTGATGGTATTCCCTGGCATTTTTTAATAAACTGTGTCTACACTCCAGCGCTTCCTCTGAAAATAATTTTTAACATGTCACTGGCATCCGGAAAGTTTCCCAGTTTTTGGAAATATAGCTACCTGAGGCCAATCCACAAAAGTGGATCTACAGAAAATATTGAGAATTACCGTATGTACTGTATGTTGTAAACGGAGACTACATTTTCTCTCAATTCTTATCATGGCAATTTAAACATATTTTTGTTAACGAACAACATGGATTTCTTCCGGGTAGATCTACTTTAACCAATTTGGCCGTTTACGAGTCATTTATAGTAAAACTTTGGAGAATAGACTACCAGTTGACTCTGTTTATACGGATTTCGCTAAAGCGTTTGATAGAGCTAACCATAGAATACTTTTGGCCAAACTTCATGCTCTAGGATTTTATGAGTCACTTTTAGAGTGGACAAAGAGTTATCTCTCAGACCGATACAATTATGTTAAAGTGGGGGTATTATTTCCAGGATTATAACTGTGTCTTCGGGAGTCCCACAGGGCTCTCACGCCGGACCATTTCTTTTTAATTTATTTATTAATGATATTGGCAAAATTATTCATCAGTGTAATATCTTAATGTATGCTGATGATTTCAAACTGTTTAAAGAAATTGCAACTTGCAATGATACTATGTTACTCCAATCCGATTTAAACTCTTTATTTGCCTGGTGTATTAGCAATGATCTTGACCTGAATATCAATTAATGTTTTATTATTACTTTTGCAAAAATTTTACAACCTATAATCATCATTCACCTGATGACGACAGCAGACACAAAGCTATCGAAACATTGTGAGGTCAACCACAAGACGATGGAAGTCCAAGGAAACTTCAAGAAACAAGTGACATTGTCTACCAGCTTCAGACTAGCTTTGTAATATATTTTCTAAAAAAAATCGCTCTGGTGTTGATTTTCTTGTTTGTCAATAATTTGGCAGTGACACTTTGTCGTTTGACGATCACTTGATACTGAAAGTACCAATTTTTTTTGCTCTTCTAGCAATTAATTTCTCCAGTCAAAATGGGGGTCGATGGAAGGGGCCCCTATTACCGTGTTGTTCATCATACAGCTGGCTTCTTTAGGTTTTCTCTATTTCTTTTTTTTTGAAAGAGGAAAAAGAGATAAACTCAATGAACAGCTATAATAATATATTTTAGTCCAAGTTAATTTTAAATAAAGGAAATTAATAATACGAAAAAGTAGTTTTAATGTATTTGGTATCAGAAGTGGGATTTTACCAACGATTTAAAGTGTTAATCTGACTATAATAGTAATTACTTTTCCAATATAAATTAATCATTCATTCATTTATTAAGAGTTAAATTTATTCAATAACGGAAAAAATCAAATTTTAGAAAACACAATATTAACTTTGCATTTAGAACAAAAATTAAACTGTCAGTATATTATAAATTTCTTATGACTCATGTCCGAAGTTCTATATACATGAACTTCCTATTCTTTCTCTACATAAACAAATAACATCACGGAAGTAAAATTTGAAGTAGCAAATTATCCAATTGCCGATAGTAAAAATTCATAGGTATCTTAAAATTCTCAGTCAGTTCTTAATACATATATGTGCAAATATCAAAAAATATTGAAAAGTTTAAAAAAAAATAAAAAGTATGAAACTTTTGTTGAAATTAGCAGCAGTTAATTGTCTCTAAATTATTTCCTAACCTGGTAGCCTAATTATTCCATGATATGATTCTAACACAAAAAAAAATAGACTGTCCGAGTACTAAAAAACTTTTAAAGATGTGTAGAAATACTCCAGAAAAAATAAATTATATGAAAACAAACGAAAACTACCGTCTAGCCGAAATGTTACTACAGCTGAATAAACATAACATGGAATCCTATATTTGTTAAAAGAACAACATTGAGGCATCGAAAATAATCCTCAATGATGAATGATAGGAATAACAAACCGGATTAGTGCAACATCTTAGTGGTCACACATGATAAATTTATATATTATGAGAAAATGCACATGTTCTTACAAAATTTTATAAAGCACACCAGCACACTATAAAAAAATGTATTTGTGGATTTGCAATAAATAATGCAGCAAATTGTGTGTTCTAAAACCAAACATTCGTCCTCATTTTAGCGCTATTATTTGATGACTAGCGATTTGTGCTAAAATCCCTAAATGTATATAGTAGGTGTAATATTAGAGACGAAGTACCCACTCAATATTATACTTGGTATCTCGCATATGTTTATATTGGGGAGCATAAAATAGATTCCAGTACAACTAAAAAAAACACCAAGTTTTTGTTCCCATTAAGTTACTTTAATTTTAATTGTCTATATTATCAGACAACAAATATAATAATAAAATAAATGAATAAAATAAGAAAAGTTCAATTAATGATATTGCTACAGATCCCATGGGTTCAATTAGGCACTTGTCCAATTAATACTATTTTATTTAACGGTGAAAACAAATCCTTAACCTTCAAACTTCAATTCAATTTCTTGACATATATAACACAAAACACAATTAAATTATGAATTAGACTCACTATAACCCTCACCGAACATCTATTTATCTAAAAAATTTTACATTCTAGAGTCTTCGAGTTTGCTCTATGACGCTAATATCGAACTATGTAGATTTCTCTCGAACTGACAGTTACACTTGGTAGGTATATATACAGGGTCGTCCCTCAGCCGACGTTATAACTTTTCGTAACAATATTTTAAAATATCTAACTTATTGCGGAATGTAAGGCATCTGGTGTAAAGCAACAACTGTCCGTATTTGACACTTGCTTTTATTATACAGAGTGAGCCAATAGTGCATGGACGGAATGTTGTGACTATACTGATATATATTTTTAACGATTACCGCCCAGGGGAGATGAGAGACAAACTAAAAATACTTTCACACGAATTCCAAGACATATAAAGGGTGATTCATTTTGAAGTGACATTTTTTAAATGGAACACTCTGTATATTATTACATATTCTTCTGTCAATTTGTCAACTTTACTAAGACATTATTTATCAAACATGTTTCAGATTCGTAATCGGATGTTGATAATTCGCAATCCAATAGGGCGGACCCGTTTTTCTAAAAGATTAGCCCAATCTTATAAACGGTTTTTTAAAAATTTTAAAAACAAGATGGTGGCCAAGTTCAAGCTCAGATTTGTTTTTTAATTTGGAATACCCTATTAGAATCAGTCATCCTTCGGATCAGCATTAAAACTATCGATTGCCGTAAATTGGTTGTGCATCAGTTGGTTGATTTTTTCAAAAAAACTGGCCAGTCATCTTGGATCCGCCATCTTGGATCCGCCATCTTGGATTGTGCATTTTGAATAAACTGATACCAGATTCGAACTCACCAACGTCGAAAACTCCAGTTTACCGAATTTAACTATAAAATTTGACCTAAGGTCAAGTTGAAGGTCATGATCAAAGTCTTATTCGAACATAAAATTTTCCGCTAATTCCGAATTCGTAATAAAAAATGTGGCTTCGCATTTAAAAAATTGTGTATGACGTCATACAGGCCAGAATAATGACGTCATGAGAAATCTATTTATGTCCAAATTTGCTAATTATTAAACTACGGTTGCTGTGTCCGAGGAATTTCCTCTTTTTTTAATTGAATACATTTTATTTGGTATGTTCCATACTCTACGTGTACACTGTATTCTGTATCTGTAGCTGGACTGTCAGGTAAGTGACAAAATTTGTGTCTCAATATACCCCGTTGAGAAGTCAGCCTTTTTGAATTATGATTTCTTACATATAAACAAGTAATTAGTAAAAATGGCGTCTATTTTCCCGATAAAAAGCGTTAACCGGATGAGTCAAATTTACCCCATTTCAAAGTCATTCGTCTGCACTTGGCTATACGCCCTTTTGGATTATGATTTCTAATGTGTAAACAAAAACTCGTCCTAATGGCATCCTTTTACATGATGACGAGGTACAATGTTATTGTTTTTGACTTTACCCCTGTCCGCCAACCTGATGGTAACGCTTTAAGCAGACGTCTTTCGAGAATTTGCTTAAATACATCACAATCTTATATGCAGCCAATTTTGAAACATTTAGTCGATCACGAGCATGACCAAAAAAATAGCACTTCCACCCCCTGTAACTATCCTTGGTTATCGCTTCCACTAGCGCCTGCCTAGAAAGGTGATATATTTTAGGAAATGGACTTAATACGATATATTCTGTCCATTTTCTCGATGATGAACAAAATCGGTGTCTGTCTCCCCTGCTATTATTTTTTTTTCGTGTAAAGATTACTGATTATAGAGTAAACCTCTATTTATCTTAGTGCTTAAGTAGAATTAAAATATGCGAGCATAGTAGTCTGCCTCAAGTAAGTTTGCGTATACTCTTAAACATATTTGGAAAACAGCAAAATAATATTGGAACCTTTCAAAAATTTACGAAGTTAAATTTGCAAATATCTTCAACAAACTTTTTTGGGAAGTGTGTTCATTTAAGTGGTTTTTTTTATGAATTTTTCTTTATAGTTGTTCCTGTAATCAAAGGGAATCATTGAGTGAATCCTGCTATATTTGCCATTTGTTGAAAAATATTTTTATTCTAGATCACCTGTTGATTTTCTATCTGTTGCTTTTTGCTACTAATAAATTGATATTTACTCCTAACCATTGATCATAAGTTTTTCATTAGTTGTATATTCTCTGCAACATCATTGAGCATATTTGTTGTCAATAAAAAAGTAGAAGAAGTAGTAAATAATATAAATTTAAAAAAAAATCATAAAAAGTTTAAAAAATTCCTATATTAACAAAATCAGGGTATTTGCACAATTTTCAGTAGGGGAAAACAAATTTCTCAAGCGCGTATAGAATCTCGGGCGGTAAATCCTGAAGAATTCTTCAAGAAATACGTGCCTTCGACGATACCTTTTTTTCCTACTTATTACTCGTCTTCAAACAGTTAAATTGTATTTACGCCATTATCGTAATTTTTAACCAGAACATAGTGTTACTAAGTGGGTTAGTAAAATTTAAATTCTAACGGAGTTTTAACTGTTATAAGCTTCATTGCATAATGTGATACCAATGTGCATATTTTGAATACAAATTATGTTAGTTTCTGGAAAAAAAACACACAAATGCGAGCTAATTTAACACTTTTTGATGGGCTGCAAATGCAGCGGTTTATAAATCGAAACATTGTTTTTGAATATATGTACTAATCAATTAAAGAAGTATATGTTTTAAATTAAATATTCAAGAATATGCTGCCGTAAATACCTATACATTAACATAAGGTAAATAGTAAGAAGCATCATTATCCACTTCATGTTTTCATTCAATAAAGGGTTGTAGGGTAATGTTGCTATAGTTCTAATCCAATATCTGAACTCATGTTCGCAAAAATAGGTAACTTCTAGAGTGATTCTGGAAGTTTCCTTGGAGTTCCATCGTCGTGAAATGGCTCATCTCAAAACGTTTCAATAGCTTTGAATCTGTTATCTTCATTAGATGAATGTTTGGAATTTCAAATTATCCCTCGTATTTATACCCTAACGCCGTCATGGATCGCCGGTCATGATTATTGCGTCTTATTTGGTGCAATCAGAGTCGTGGAACCCGACAGTTGGTTGTCGGTGATGCGTAGCGCCAGTGGCGGAAGGAAGGAGTCTCCAAATATTTTGAATTTAAAAGCTGGACTCGATAACTATATTCTCGTTCGAGATTATATATGCTGTCTATATAAAGTTTATACCAGTGAATTCCCCTGGCCTGGTCCCAGTTGATGTTATGGTGTTCGGTCCATGCGTGATTAGCTGGCCAAGACTTCATTAGCTCTGCCCTTTGAGTAGCTATGCGGTGTTCCTTAACCCTAGAGTCCAGTGGTCGATTTGCCTCTCCAATGAAAAGATTGCCACATTCACAAGTTATGCTGTATATATAATTATTTGGTACTGCAGGAGCATCCGACCCCGTTCTTGTAATCATGCTCTTCAAGGGGTTGCTGTTCTTGAAGATTATTTTGATTCCATATCTGTGTGCAATTCGTTTAAGTTTCTTCGACAAGTCTTTGGTATACGGTAATAATAGAGTTGCTATAGTGGTTTCTTTCTCCTGCCAAGATGGTTTGTCTAGTTCTTCAAACGCCTTGTAAATAATGGTTTCCGGTTATCCATTTGCCAAAGGGTCTTCTGTAAGTTTCACTTGTTCTTCTTTTGGACTTCTGGTGTGCTGCAGATGTTTTTGGCTGTATGGATTAGTCTTTTGATGATGTCAGTTTTCGTTGCTGATTCGTGGTTAGAATTGTAGTGTAAGTATAATCCTGTATGTGTATACTTCCATGTCCATGGTGAATCTAATGAATGGTTGGGATCGGTTTAGATGCTCCAGAATGAATGTCATCTACATACCTCAGCCATAGCTTAGACTGCTTCCCGTACCTCTTCAGTGTATGTCCTTCGAACCATTCCATGTAGATGTTGGCAAGGGTTGTCAATAACGGATCCATCTTCTTGCATAAACAACCAGTACTTCTCCTGAAAGTAGCAGTTCCTGAGGCAACATTGAACTAGGTCCATGATTGGAACTGTATATACAGCATACCTTGTGACTGTGCCAATCCTTACATTGGAGAGACAAAGTGACCTCTATACACCAGGGTTAAGGAACACTACATAACTTCTCACTGGACGGAGCTAACGAACTCTGGGCTGACGCCATAACATCAACTGGAACCAAGCCAGGGTGATTCACAAGGAAGAGCACTGGTTTAAAGGAAAATTTATAGAGACAGTACATATAAGCGGGCACGAGATGGTAATTAATGAGCCTAGGGTCCAAATTAAAAACATTTGGAGAACATTTTTTTCGGCCACTGCCACTACGCATCACCGAAAACCAACCGCCAGGTACGACGACGCTGATTGAACCTGATACAACCCAATGACCATGACCGAAAGTGTGTTTGTGAGAAGAAGACTAAGTCTCCGCTAGGTAAATAGCATTTGTTTTGTTTTCCTCATCCTTGAAAAAGCCCCTTATAAGTGTGGGCGAAACGTCGGAAAACTTTTTTCAGATATATGTAAATGAATCTTGAAGTGGTTGATCTCACAACGTTTCAATAGCTGTGTATCTGCTATCTTCATCAGGTGAATGATAGGAAATTCAGATTATCCGTCCTATTTATATTATACCCTTAACCGGTCATGGTCATTGGGTCTTATCTGGTCCATTCAGCGTCCTCGAGGTTGGTTGCCGGTGATGCGTAGCGGGAGAGGTTGAAGAAGAGTTCTCCAAATATTTTTAATTTGGACGCATGACCGGTTAAGGGTATAAATATGATCAATAATCTGAAATTCCCATCAGTCACCTGATGACGATAAGATATTCAATCAAAGCTTTTGAAATGTTATGAGATGAACCATTACAAGACGATGGAAGTCCAAGGAAACTTCGAGAAGCCATAATTTTCTGAATTATTTTATTATAAAAGAAACAAGTCACAGTAAATATATTATAATTACCTTGTTGAAATATGCTCAAACAGCTCCAAACCTTGTGGCGAGTAATAAGCCACTAGTATTCAATATGGCGGAGAACCACCAGTCAGCAGTTACAAAAAGGAAAAGAAAATACACTAAACCATTTTTAACTGACTTTCAAAAAGGAGGAGGGGTTATCAATTCGTAGCGTGTTTTTTTGTATGTATGTATGCCTGATTTCTACTCTGTTGTGAACCATTTTGAACAAATATGGTCTTGTTTAAGAGAGAATATATCCGAATGGTGAAACTTCAGATTTTGAAAAAGAATTCTATTGGTAAAGTAATGAAATTTGTGAATGAACACATGCGTGCATGGAAATCGACCAATACCCTAACATATTGGTCGATTTTTAACCGACTTCCAAAAAGAAGGAGGTTATCAATTCGTCGCGTATTTTTTTTACTTTTTTTTGTATGTATGTTACCTGATTTTCTCCTGTGGTGAATCGTTTTGAATGAGTATGGTCTTGTTTTATATAGTAATATAATATCCGGATGGTGAACTTCTAATTTTGGAAAAGAATTCTATTGGCAAAGTGTTGAAATTTGTGAATGAACAAATGCGTGCATGGAAGTCGACCACTATCCCTAATATTTTAGTCGATTTTTCGATAACTCCTTATAGATGTGTATAGTTTTTTTATGTTCAATCTATTAAGGAAGATCCCTAGGTGATCTCATATACTTTTCTGCGACGTGCAACTTGCAGTTTTGCAGAAAATTGCCAAAAATTCCAAATTCAAAATTATCATCGAATGACATAACGGATATTCCCTCATAAATATTCCGACTTAATAGTGCGGTAACTTTAGGCACTGGAAGTTTAATTGCGCATTTGAAAATTTCTATTTACATCTCAAGCATATAGGTAGTAAAGCATAGTATTTTAGTCCTTAAATCAATGAGTACGAGCTCGCTTTGTTTGTATACCAGGAAATACCTATTTAAATGCAAATTTTTCATTTTGGGAAGACGGTGCTTTTGGTTGTCACATTCTCCCGGCCAAATAGAAAATTCAGTGACAACACATGTCAAACTTTAAACTGCCATTTGGTGCGTACACAGGGTGTAGTTATAGCAAACAAATCACAAAGTAGAGTGATAGAAGTTTTTCATTTATATGATGAATTGAAATATTGTAGGAGTAGAATGATAGTGGTCCAGGTAGCCGTATATACAGGATAGTTGCAATATAGGGTGGGCTGAACGTTTGGGGTATAAAAATTTTGGAAAAATGTGAAATTAAAATTATATAGGGTGATTAAAAAACGGTTATATGATGTGGACATAAGCAAATCATATACAGGATGAACCTGTGCCTTAATTGATGAATTATATTTATAGAGTGTTAAAAATTCTTTCTTTTATAGCCCATAAGAAGTTGCATAAAGAGTGGAGAGATTAAGTTACACAGGACAATAATAAAAATTAAAAATTATGGGGTAGCCCGCAAGGAGGAGATATACTATGGTTGAAATTAGGACGGATTTGAACCGTAAATAGGGATGGATTCTACCCCGTCCTATAGTTTACAGAAGCAGCTAACAAATTTATGCTTGTCCGTGCGCCAGTCGTATGTACATGATGGTTGTACATAGGGGAGGAGGGATTATCTATAGTTATACAGAGTTGTCAAAAAAGTTGAAAAGAGAGGCGTACACGGCGCGGTCCATAAGGCATATAATATATTTTGGCATTAAGTAAGTCAACGCGTACTATACATTGTTCGTAAACATTTACCTGTCAATTTAAATGATCATGTTGTGTAATGTTGAGGTTTCGATGTTACCTGGTTCTGTCTCTTTATGTTATACATACAAACATAAAAAAAAATGAGAACTACCTGACCGAACAAAAACTAAAGTTGAAAAAAAACATTTAAAAAAATACAACCGACTTCCACCTATAACTAAAAAGCTAAAATAATTATAACAAAATACAACTCTAGCAAATAAATAACGCATTCAATGTTGTTAGGTACCTACCCGGAAAGTAAAAAAAACATTAAAAGGTGCTCATTCTGTACAAATTAATTACCTACCAATCTAGTATATTTTTGGTCCAAGCAACAATCAAGTTTGATGAAGTAGTTAAAAAGTACGCAATGAAGGATTTTAGATTTGCTTGGCACCGACTTCAAAAATATACTAGATTGGTAGGTAATTAATTTGTACAGAATGAGCACCTTTTAATGTTTACATTTTTTACTTCCTGGGTAGGTACCTAAGAACACTGTATGTGTTATTTATTTGCTAGAGTTGTGTTTTGTTATAACTATTTTTAGCTTTTTAATTATAGGTGGAAGTCGGTTGTATTTTTTTTAACTGTTTTATTCAAAAACCTCTTATGTATGGGTATAGTTTTTGAACGTGAATCTATTAAGAAAGATCCCTATGTGGTCTCATATACTTTCTGCGACTTGCAATTTGCAGTTTTGCAGAAAACCCCGCAAATTCAAATATTCTTATCAAATATTTCATCAAATTGACCTAACGCACATTTCCCCATAAATATTTTAATTCCAACGTAATATAGTGCTGAAATTGTAGGCATTGGAAGATGTTGATTCGTCTGGTATGATATCATATAACCGAACCCCTTAAACTAAAACAATAGAGGAAGTGAATTTTCTCTTCAGAAAAGAAAACCTCGACTCAACAACAACGGTAATGGTTCAATTTCATGCAACAATAACGCTGTGTCCCAGTAAACGTTCCTCGTTGCCGTACATGCAACCCATAAACTGCAATCACCAAGAAAACAATCGCTCACATCGCGGCCATAAGCCGCATCCGAAAGATCATCGCGTGCAGTGACCCCTCCATCCAACCACCACAAGAACGGCAAAGAAGTGGTTGCATTGCTCAACTCTGGACGTCGGTGTTGAATTTCAAACAGACTTCGTCCGCCAGTCCAACGTGATACAATCGAACGTCATTTGACTTCACAAACGTGCTGGGAACGTGACGGTAACGTTTACGCATCGAAGACACGCGGTTAGAAAAACAAAAGTCTAATTTTGTAAAGCTGCATACCGCCTACTAGATCGCGACGCGGATCAGCTGGGAAAGCGGCTCGCGGCGGTGCACCACTGGCATTTGTTTGATTTCCGATACTGTTGACACTTCCGATTGTGCTTTGTGTGTGGTGAAATGTATTACCTAATTGTTGTTTTGGCTTTCTGTTTTTGCCTCGCAGCAACGGATGTTGCAGGTGAGATCTCTTTAAGCGTATTAAAACAGTAAAAATAATTGCACGCCGATTTTGTTTGCGAGATTGTTTTGTTTTTACCTATCTCGTGCTGATCGGGATGATAACAGGTACTAATTGGAATTACATGTTCAACTCGAAATGATATAATATATGAAAGGAAACAGTTAGGACTGCCTAATAACAGTACGTTTAAAACTGTAAAATTATATCCAGTTTCAGTTACCTTGGGTTCTCATACGATTTTTCCCATGATGTGTGATGGATTGCGATTGTTTGAAATTGCTTGGCATATTAATCTTGTTTGATTACTGTTTTTGCTGTGCTGATTAAAGATGATTTTTATCTTGAGATTCTGAAACTGAGATATTATTTCAGCAACATTAGCAAAACATTTTTTATTAGATTACTAAAATCTAGTCTTATCCTTCTTATGCTTAACGTTGGGTCGACGTTCATGTATGTCGCATATTAATAGACTGCCATCCAAAAAGATTAAACAACTCGAAGGACCAATTATTTTATTATATAAAGATGCAATATGCTGTTGATAGTAACCGTTTTTAGAAAGAAATTACTTAAAGATTTTATTATTTTTTTATGGCATCCATGTACTATTATATTGGCCAATACTCATCCAAATCCTCCTTATGGTATGTCAGATATCATTAGTTTGCTAAAGACTGTTGCAATACATGATACAAACGAGCTGCTAAAATTATTGATAACATACTTTTACAGAAATGTCCGATGCTCCCTGATAGAGATATTATAGAGAACCACTTTTAAAATATCTTTGAAAATCTTCATCATTTGGCTCTAAAATGTATAGTCGGAGCTGGAACGAAGTTCTTATGTAAAAGCCCTGATAATTATAGCATGCGATATGTAAGGGCTATTCCCAATAAAAAGGTTTGCTAATTTTTCGAAAATCTATTATTATTTGACCAGTTGATTAATGTTTGTCGGTATAGAATTTATCCTTACGAAAGTCTACAATACGATCAACCGATATATATATATATATATATATATATATATATATATATATATATATATATCGGTCAACCGATATATATATATATATATATATATATATATATATAAATAAGTTCTTTGCCATTGACAAGGTGCCTGGCCTAGAACCCGAAATGTATGAAAATAAACAGAAATTTCGTGACTAGTTGTGTTATTTCTCAGGAAGTGGTTAAACATTGAAAAATATGCCACAAATATCCTTCAGAAAACAACAATTTTCTTGTTTGATAAAATTGTTATGACAATTTGGCGGTTGATGATCACTTGATACCGCAGGGGCCGATCTAGAGACATGTTTCCGGGAAGGGGGGAGATTTCATTACCTAAATATAATTTTAAATTTCTTGGACTATTACATTAAAACTAGTCGTTACGAGATTTAAACCCATAGAAGTGAACTTTTCCTATGTTGTTGGACTTAAAATTACCTCGTTTTAATATTACATTTACGATACGATACGATCCGCCAATGTGATACCGTGGATACCGGTTTTTGCTCTTCTAGCAATAGGTTTCTCCATCCCAAATCCACCTGGCCTCTTTATGTTTTGTCTTTTTGAATTTTCCTCTTCATGTAACATCTTTGTTTTACCCAGTATATCATATGGAAATGTCATATTCATGTCCCTTTTTTATTACATCTAAAGCTCTAGAACTTTCTTTAACTTCTGCTGCGTATAGACTCATCTGAATAAGCCAAAAAGTCTCTATTAACATGTGCCCTAAAACGCACCCTTATTAAGTCATATGCCCTTAAAAGGGCTCAAACAAATCTTTATTGACAAAACGATCGAAAATAAATAGAAAAAATATACACATAACTTTTTATATTAAATAACATCCGTTTTTCGATATCTAAATTATAAGCGTCCTATTTGTGTTGGTGAAGGGGGTTTTCTGCCCGTTTTTCTTTTATTTCAGCTATTTTACAATTTTCTCTAGAGATTTATGAAATCTTAACAATTTTACAAACACCTTGTACGATATACTCTCAGGGCATATGTCGACATTTAGGCTAGATATTTATGATGAAAATTTGACGGATGTTTGCCGTTTTTTACAAATATTTTTACAGTTTGCAGAAAAACAGTATGTTTTACTTTATAGATAACTATACGGGATCAAGCTGGAACATCTCTTTGTAGAATACAATTTATAATATCCAATTGGTTGAGCCATTTTAGAGAAAACATTGTAGATATATTGAAATTCTCTGAAATGTAGTCCCTTTATTACTTTTTTTCTGATTTTCTGGAAAACCGTATATCTCACGTTATAGCTACCTACCTTCTGTAATATTCCTTAATACAATGCCGTTTAAATCATCATCATTGCCCAAGCCATTTTTGAACAATCACTGAGCATACATAAAAAAACGTGCCCACGAATTCATAACCTCCTCCTTTTTGGAAGTCAAATGGTTAATTTTCTAAACTTCTTGAAGAATATTTTATTTGTGGGGTATTTGTTAAACTCTGTTAGATGGTTTGTCAGTTACATTTTAAAGTAAGAATAAAGCGACAACGATTGACCATCTGAGTCACCTCTTAAGTTGTTTGAGTGTACCCGTCAGTACCACAGAATCCAAAGAAATAAACTGTTATCAGTACCATAAGTTTACTAAATCGAATAAATATTTTTTGGGATAAGTAATAAAATGAGAGTCATTAGAATAATAAAAGAACAGCCAATTGCTCGTAAAGTACCCAAAGCCCGTGCTACAGACAAAGTAATAAAAACTAATAACCAATGTCTGTTTGTACCTTTAAAGTCATTAGCAATGTTACAGTTCAGTTAGTGCTATGAAAACATATTTTGTCTATACGTAAAATAAATAGTTTATATATTACAAGGTTTTGACCCATTTCACGGCGATATTGCTTTGAATTTACTTGCCCTAAAATGTCGGTATTAATATTAATTGTGATGTTATTTATTTATTTATTACTGAGATCCAGTAGATACAATAATACAAAATTAGAAATACAGTCTAGTTCATTATTATATTTTGTATTATACCTACAGAGGCAATCTTGTGTCCTTAAAACTATTAACCAAAATTAATATTGTTGACAACAATGAAAATGTTATACAAATGTATATCTTCGGTTTTTTCTTCAAAATAATTTTAAATACTCTTCTTTAAATTAAAGAGAGAAAAACCATAACAAATGGGTCAGAATTAATTAATTTCATTATTTTTTCGAAGTTGTTCACTAAGTATTTTGATTATTAATTTACATATGACTCTTAATTTATGAAGACGCGAGATGTAAAACCGACATCTAGGATTTTCGAGATAAATAGCAACTGATGAAGGTTCCCTAACCAGAAACAATATATATTATATATATTTTCTTGCGTACAAAGGAATGACACCTCGAAGAGAGTATTCAATATCTCTGACAGGTGAAGTAACCTAAAAAAATTTATCGTGATATTCTGTTCTAGGTGTTAAGGGAGAACAGCAATTACACGGAACGGCTCCAGATTCGGAACCTCTGTGTGCTATTTCTCTCTAAAATCCTAGATGTCGGTCTTGCATCTCGTGTCTTCAAATTTAACGAAATGTATCAAATACATAAAGAAGTATTCGAGAGGACATTCAATTGTGGGAAGCGCAACTTATGGAGGTTCCCTAACCAGAAACAATATATATTATATATATATTGTCTTGCGTACAAAGGAATGAAACCTCGAAGAGAGTATTCTTAACTTATCTTGATAATTATGAATCAATGAATTTATGAAACATTAAATTATAACAATATCAACTTATCAATATTAATTTTATTAATATTATTGCCATTACGTTATTTAATATACATTGAAAATAATTGAAATATTTTTGTTTCATGCGAAACCAACAATTTAATGGAAATAGTAGTCATCTTCAATAGGCTACCCTGTCCGCTTTAGTCTTCACAATTAGATACCTACTCTTTTAAGAATGTTCGCTACCCCCATAGTCATTTTGTTGATACTGCGCTTTGAATAATTTAATGGTCCTGTACTTTTACCATTCTCTCAAAGTTTCCACATGCGTTTTCTTTCTACGTTTCTCTTTCCTCGTTTTAACAACAATTATTTGCACTAATGCACGTCTCCTACTGTAATACCTCTTTTAGTCTATTTACAAGAGCCATTTTTTTGAAAAAGTTGAAAAGACGTCGATCAAACTTGCAATAATTATAAACAATATAGTTAGAAAAAAAGAGTGCTTCGATTTTTTGAAAAGTCTCAAAAACGATAAAAGATTTTTGAAAGTGAAACAATTTTTTGAAAAAGGAGGAAAATTTATAAATAAAAAGAGCGGCAGTCTTTTGAAACTGAACGATGGAAGCGAAAGCTTCTTACGAATTATACTTCCCATCTCTTGCTATGTCCTTTTCATGTTTCTATTTCCTTGTTTCATGATTACTAATGGTTATAAATTTCAGGAGAAATAAAATAATTGTCACTATCTTGTTATGACTCAAGTAATAATCCTAATTTGTAATTTAATTCATGTAAACGCCGCAAAAGTCCCCAACATGAAAAGGTGCGACAAAACAAAAATTCGAAAGCTAAGAATTGGTCACACTAGGGATGTCGGAACTGTCAAAAAGTATCGATATTTTTTAAAAGTATCAATATCGATAATGATATATCGAGAAAAAAATATCGATATATCGATATATCGGGACTATTTTAGAACAGTAATCTATATATATATATATATATATATATATATATAATTTGTTGAACTAGTGTATAAAGTGTAAAGTTATATGCAAACAATTTATAGATAGGTGGTAGGTAGACTGGATTACAAAATTTAAAAATATTTTATTTTGAGACTTTTTCACAGCTTAAGGTAGTAATATATTTTTAAATTAACTATATACTACTACTTCTCATATTTTCTGAAAATTTAGATGTCGTTCTAATGATCATTTATACACTCTCATATATACCTCCCCTCTACCTCAACATATTTAAAATTAATTTTAATTTCAAGCACTTAGGCAACATATAGGATAAATATAATAAATTAATTATACTTGAAAGAATTCTGCTAATCTTTGTGTACAAAGATCATGTATCTCAACTTGTTTGACAATATATTGGCTGTTTTCCAATTACCGCACAATTGCGCACAGTGCGGCACAGTGCTGAGCACTAAGTGTTCCAATTACAGCACTGGCTCGCACAAATGGGCACAAGAAATAACTGGGCCTTTGGGATGTTTTAAGTTAGTACTAAGTAAACATAAAACTTTATCATAAAGAATAAAGTATGTTCCAATTAACGCCCGAAAATTACGACACAGAGCGACACAAAAACACTTTGTGCTCTAGTAATTGGAAAACAACTAGTATTTATTTTATATAACACGTAACAAAAATACGGAAAAATATCGTTTTTGATAAGTTTTCGATACTTGGTTTTTATATCGATATATCGAATAAAATTATATCGTGTAAAAGTATCGATATATAAAACAAAAAATATCGATATATCGATATATCGATATTTTTCCGACATCCCTAGGTCACACGCACCTTACACAGAGCTTCCTGATGACCAGCATCAGCACTGTGACCCAAGCAGCCCACTCACTGTTGAACACATCCTAGTAGAATGCCCACAGTACAGAGATGAACGCGGAGAACATAACCTCAAGAACACTCTCAGGGAAATCCTTAGTATACCAGAGCAGCAGGACAAAGCAATACAATTTCTTCGCAGCACCAACCTATACCACAAAATATAAATAAAAACTGTACATACCTGTAATGTAAATAGTAACTGTAAATATTTAGCATAGTTCTAGTAACAAATATTGTATTGTTAATATCAATAAACACTGTAACTATGTCAATGACCATAATGTAGTCGATACACTTTAATCTAAATAAAAAAAAATCTTAATTTAAATTTCTATAAATGCCAAATAAAATGTGTTGAATTATTAACTAGCAAGTTGAAACTCAAATCCGATGAATTGTAAATGCGAGAAAAAATTTAACAAAAGATGGATGCCATTAGTAGCTTTCTTTCTGACTTCTGGCAAAGAGAATTGGAATTTTTATTAGAAAAGCAAATTTTGTGCAGGTTTTCTATATTAATTGGATGTTATATTAGTTTTTCTCCTGTATATTATTGATATTCTATAAAAGAAGAAACTCATAATATATTTTACCCGGTCTCTGTTTCTTACACAGTGAACTGAATTGTATGGGTGTTTCAAGTGTGTGGTGTCGGTGTCGAAACAAATGAAATCTCAAGTTATCCAATTCATTCCCTTGTTCATCTATTTTCATATGTGTAAATGTGAGCCCCCGTTAACAAGCTTTCGCTTTAAAAGTGTTCAATTTTAGTAATTTTAACAGAGCCCTAAGTTTATAGCTAAAACAAGGAGTTTGGCGTTCACGCGCGTCTCGTCATTTAGACACGGTAAACAAAAAAAATATGTAAACATATAAATATGGAATCTGTCAATAAACCAAATTTATTTGTATTTTTCCATGTTTTATGCATTTGTTAATTAACAACATTTTTCAGATGGAAAGTTAACATAAAAACTTTAGTAATTATTAAACTAAAAAGTTCTATTTGTTTGCTTCATACAGTTGTTCTAAAGAGGTGAGAAAATATTCCTGTTCGAAAATTTGAAATTTCTAATTTTTCACAAAACCCGAAAATTGCATACGTTATAGTCTAAGAGATAGCGCCGGTTTTTGCTCGTCATCGAGAAAATGGACAGAATGTATCGTATTAAGTTCGTTTCCTGAAATATATCACGTTTCTAGGCAGGCGCCAGTGGAAGTGATAACACCAGAGTTACAGAGGGTGAAAGTGGTAATTTTTTTTGGTCATGCTCATCATCGAGTAAACGTTCCAAAATTGACTGCATACAAGATTTTGATGCATTTAAGCAAATTCCCGAGAGGCGTCTGCCTAGAGCGTTACCATCAAGGTGGCGGACAGGGGTAAACTTGTCAAAAATAGGGGTGAATTCGTCATTAAGTAAAAGAACACCATTTGCTCCATTTTTTGCTTACACAAAAGAAATCATAACCCAAAAGGAAGTAAAGCTAAATGACATATGTATATTTTTCATGACGTAATTAATGTGGTCTGTATGACATCATACACAATTTTTTAAATGCGAATCCACATTTTTCATTACTGATTTGGAAAGAGCGGAAAATTTTGGGTCCGAATATGACTTTGACCATGATCTTGAACTTGACCTTCAAGATCATTCCAAGATCAAAGTTTGTTAGAAAAATCAACCTATTATAGCCAAATTAGGTGTACGGGGGGTTTTGGAAGTCGCTGATTTCAAATCTGAAATCAGTTTTTGTTTGAAAACTGGTCCGCCCTCTTGGATGGCGAAAATCTGATTTCAGATTGATAATCAGATTTTGAAAATTGGCAATTTGAAAAAAAATAACCAACCTACTTTTAATTTGGTATACGGGGGTTTTCGACGTCGATGATTACAAATAAGAAATCAGTTTTTGAAAATTTTCAAAACAAGTAGTGGCCAAGTTCAACGTCACATTTGTTTTTAATTTGGAATACCCTCTTTGAATCAGTCATCTTTCGGATCAGGATTAAAAACATCGATTGCCGTTAATTTGTTGTGCATCAATTGGTTGACTTTTTTCAAAAAACATCGTCTGCCATCTTGGATTGTGAATTTTGATAAACTGATTTCAGATTCGAAATCAGCGATTTTGAAAACTCCCGTACACCTAATTTAGTTATAATTGGTTGATTTTTCAAAACAAACTTTGATCTTGGAATCACCCGTAAGATCAAGTTCAAGGTCATGGTCAAAGTCATATTCGGACATGAAATTTTCCGCTCTTTTCGAATCCTTACTAAGAAATTTCACAATCATCACAATCTTGTATGCAGCCAATTTTGGAACATTTACTACAAAATGAGCATGACCAAAATAAATTACCATTTTCACACCCTGTACTATCCTCGGTTATGACTTTCACTGGCGCCTGCCTAGAAACGTGATGTAGTTCAGGAATTGAACTTAATACGATACATTCCGTCCATTTTCAGGATGACGAGCAAAATCCCGCTCTATCTCTCCTACTATTACTCATACAGGCCTGACACTACAATATCCAGAACAGATCTCCATAAAGACGAAATTTGGAAGGCAGACGGAATATTTT